>JAXFYN010000357.1:0-155000 GCA_036172215.1 Camellia granthamiana | reverse complement strand
TTTTGCAGAACCAGGTCCCCGCTCGAGCGGACAAGAACAACAGAGGCTCACTCGAGCATCAAAAGCGCCGCTCGAGCGGAAAGGCTAAAATCTGGGCAAAATTCTAAGTTTCAAAACACAACCAACATAAGCCCAACTTGCCTAACACAATCCAAAACTCCAAAACAAAGAGTAAGGGATAGAAATGAGGATAAGACAACAACAAATCTACGGAACCGAGTCCGGATTACAGTTCAATAACAATAGGAAAAACCGAGATCGCTATAACCTCCCCCCCTTAAAGAATTTCGTCCCCGAAATTAAGGATACGCCAAAACACAAGGCCAACAGATCAAACAACACCAAAACCCGAGCACTAGGAGAAAAACTACTCTCACTACAAACCTCCAATCCACTCTTACCAAGGAAGAGACTAACCAAGGGAACACGTTCCAAATGACGACACTCTAGACGTGACCGTCTCAACAAAATCAAACTCTTCCCGAAACAATTCACCAACAACCGACTAGTGCTTCAAGCTAAGTCACTACTCAACCACATAATAAGAAAACATTTTCTTGTTCCTGAGACACTTCTAAAAAAAAAAGTCAAATTTTCAATGTTGACATTCTGAAATAAATCTCTCATTTTCTATGCGAAACTCAAAAGTTTTGCAAACATTTTTTGACAAACACGGTGTTATCCAAAACACATAATCATCCACAGTTTATTTGCCAAAAAGATTCATTTGGAATTCCTCAAAACCCTTGAATTAAATCATCCTTTCAACAACACCCTTAGGTGGCTCAAACACTAGGAAAAAGTTTTGTTTTCCATTTCTTTCCAAAATAACACCATCAACAACCATCAAGCACACAGTGATGCCATAACCAACACAGAACATAACGTTTCTATAATGATAGTTAATAGAAATAACAACAGTACTATCAACACATAAGGCATAAGAAATTCATGGTTTTGCAATTTCATTCCGCCTCCCTTTACTTAACCAATTTAAAATCATGAACGTGGTTCAGAACCTAGCCAACAATCCAATGAGACAATAACTTATATAAAACATCTTTCACTTCACAATAGATAAGCATACTAGCTATATCATCACATCAACAGATAAGTATAAAAACTATATCACACTTTCAAAGATGAGCATATGAGCTGTATCTACACTTCTTTAGACAAGCATATGAGCTGTATCTACACTTCGGTTTAGAGGTCCAGCCCCTTTCTTCCAATAAACTGTAACACAGAACAACATAATGTATATACACATGCGTAGTATACATAATCAATCAATACATAACGTTAATGTATTCTATCAACCGTCAGATTCAATGGCATAACATGTTCGATTAGTTTCAGTTTTCCCTAATCAACATACAAAGTCTACAACAAACGAGACTAGCTTCAAGGTGACCGATGTCAACCCAAAACCCGATACCAACAAGCTGACTAATCAAATCAACAACCCCCACACTCAGCAATCCACACACTGATGTGCCACTCAAACTACTAACCCCAGATACGGAGTTCCCTACACAAACCCCAGATTTTGAAATCTCACCGGATCTCCTAAAATTGAACCGCATCGACACTGCGTCTAAGGGAATCACCATTCCCCCCCCCCCCATGGCTACCTAGCAAGCCTGCTCATCTCCTTGACTCAAGACCGACATGGTCAATCCCAATCACACCAACCCAACCACAAAGGACAATTTAATCAACGCTAATCTCGTTACTCTAGAACACAACTGTTCTTCCTCCAAAGAATGCTGCCAGCATCCACTCACAAATCATACCCCACACTTAATAACTAATCACAATACAAACACCACCTCTATACAACCGATGGGGTCACCACGGACTCACTAACTAGCAAAGTCCAAAACACGAACCAACATACAGGTACCATTCCTGCTAACTCGAGATACAAATCTTACATTCCCTCGAACATTCTCACATAACCTTGCCAACACCACGCAATTCCCGAAACCATCATATCTAACACATGCCCCCACGGATTCCCGTTCTCAACAAATAATCTCTAAAGTGAACAAGGCCCACAGGCTGTCACAAGACTAACTCAATACACAGTACCAAGCAAGTAACAACACTAGGATCATTGATCCCATTAACAACTTCTCAATATATAAAATAGAGGGTTCAGAGTTTCATACATACTCCCCAATACATGAGGATTAAACAAACAACACTATGCATACAATGCGATACATAAACATGGTATCTCAGCATCCAATAGTATACCGGTCAACAACAAAATCAATAAACATAATACACCACCTGCCAACAACACAAAAGTTCCCCTCCAGGGTAATACTATAGGGCTAGCTAATAAGTCGCCCCTCGCGAGGCTCTCGAAGCCTGGCCTGCGCGTTTTTGGTACCGATAACGTCCCCGACCGGATGGGTACGACTGAGTCTGATTAGGTTTTGAAACACCTGAAGAATTTACACGCAAAGGGCAAAAACGTCTACCATGGCCCAGCTGACCACAAACAAAACAACCACCAGACCCCCTACTCAGAGACTGGCCTGAAACCTGCACCTCCCCGAAAACCCCAACAGAAGGGTCCGAAACCCCTGGCGAAGAAAAGGAATTAGCCCCCAACTGAGCATGTTTCCGCCTCCACCCCTTACTGAGCCTAGAGCGCTTAGGAACCGTAGGACTTACCGAAATGGTCTCCTCCTCAACCCCATCATCACTTGCAACCATGGCCTCCACATGGGCCGCTGCCTCGACTAAATTATAATAATCCTTCCAAAAGGATCCAGCTACCTTCTCCCGAATACCAAAACACAACCGCTTCTCAAACTCAAAACAACGACGCTCCTCTGTTGCCACCAACTCTAGAGCGAACCTCGTCAAACAAGCAAACCGCATCTCAAACTGTGCCACAGGAGTATCATCCTGACGTAACTCCAAAAACTGATCCCTCAACCTTTCTCGAGCAGAAGTAGGGAAATACTTGGCCCAAAAGGCCTCGGTAAAAGCAACCCACGTGCTACCTACAGCATTCTTAGCATACTTCCACTAATAACTCGCGTCACCTTTCAACTGAAAAGTCGCCAAAGAAACCCTCAACTCCTCATCTTCGACTTTGAGCATATCAAGAGTCTTAGTAATCTGCTCTAACCAACTCTCTGCCTCCAACGGTTTAGCCTCCCCCACAAACTCTGGTGGATCGGAGCGGAAAAATTCCTTAGTAAGCTTGAGAGCATGCCCGCTACCGCCCTCAGTGCGAGCTAGGGCATCTTGCACTGCTCTCACAATCTCACGTGCGACATCCTCGCCGACAGCTGATGCTGCAACGGCTGGTGCTAAAGGAACTGCTGTGCCCCGACCGACACTCCTACTATTCAACCGTCCTCTACTTCCTCATGTAGACATCCTATAAAGCACAAAAACAAAACACACTTAGTGCACAACGCAATGGCCTCCTCCGAGGTACACTCTACCACCAATAGGTCACAAGACACACTTAGTCTCAAAATTTTCACTTCTATTGCATATAAGCATCCAAACATGTTAACACATAATCGAATTAAGTCCACAAAGGTAGCCACTCATCCCGGAACTCTCAAGGAATTCCTATCAGAAACCACATTGATCAGGCGTGTTTCCAAAAGGACCTCAAAGCAAGTTCACCGGCTATGAATACTATCCAGGAGACTGAATCCCATGCTCACATAAATGCAACACATAAGTCCTAACTTTCATGATATCTATATGCAATGTCCTCACTATACGTAGTAAACCTACTGTGGTAAAAACCACTTCCCAAGAGCTCAAGGTATTCAAACCCGGTAGCTCTGATACCAAGTTGTCACGCCCCACTTTTTATTACTCGAAGTCATTACCAAGTTCATTAACTTAATTCAATTTCAGAGACATCATGCGGAAATAAATTCAAATGTCTAACTAGAAGACATAAACAACAACTCTCTCTTTCGAATGTTATTTAAATACAACATGAGCATCTTAAATAAAATTGCCCTCAGGCTTACAACATTAAATAGTCAAATGAAAGGTGCAACCCTTTTCATATACGGCATTCCGCCTACAACAAAGAGGCCCCGTGGCCAACAAATAAGAAGATCCAAATCTTGTAGCACATCCTGCCAAGCACCTGAAAAAGATTCAACAATGTGGGATGAACATATAGTCCAGTAGGGGTCTCAACATGATCCTCAATAATAACAACTTACAGATAGCTATGATCATGAACGCTCAATCTCATACTAGAATATTAATGTGACCGTTTATACAAAATATACATAAGTATGAACTTTTCTTGAAAACAACCATTTCATTCGATGCTATAAACGGTTTATCTTTCCTTTCCTTTCATTAACCCCCATTCCCACTCTTTCATACATAAACAATTACTTAGGAAACAAATTCACTAAGACCGCTACTCTCTTCCGTTTTCTAAACATCAAGTTGTACCTTTTAAAAAGACATATTTTTAAAATATTCGATTCCCATCACTACCCAAAAGGACAAAAATGACGTTTTGGTTCCTTTCCGACACAACCATATCTATACATGCAAACCCTAAATAAAAAGAGAGATAACAAATCATCAACATGTACAAAACCAACAAATGAAGCAACTCGGCCTTCCAAAAACTGTAACCAATCAAGTCCATGATATTTTCAGATACAGTGAAACAACAACAACAAAACTTTGCTCTACCAGCTATGTGCGTAGTAAGCCAAAGATACACCTTTCACAACAAAATGCCGGTTTACCAGGCGCTAGCTGAATGGGTATGGTGCCATATATTATTAGCGCATACAGTTCTCCAGGCGCTAGCTAGAAGGTAACGGTACCTTTTATTATTAGCGCGGGGTATAACACCAACAATCACAGCACAACAGGGCATAACCAATATGTATGACACATACACATACATAACAAGATACGAACAATGTGCTACAATAGATGAACACATAGGTGTAATGCACACACGACAATCCAACACGACCACGTCATCCTCCACCGATGACCAAGGACAAAACCTCTAGATGCATGTATATTGTACATCTAATAACATACTCAATTATCATGAGATCACAAACCCTTCAACAAAACCAACATGATAGTTTAAGATACAACATTCCGATTTTCATACTTATTTCAAAAGTACTTTTCCCATTTCACAAAACAAATTCCACTTCCTTTTGTTTTCACAAAACTAACTCCATCCCTTTTGTTTCCACAAAATCGATTCCATTCCTTTTGTTTTCACAAAACCAATTTCAAAGACAATAAAGTCATAACTCATTTTAACCCACCACATTCATTTCAAGCCATTCCAAAATTAATCATGCAAATTAAGCCATAACCATTACATTCAAGTTTTCCTCCCCATTTCTCAATATTGACCAAAAAGGTTCAATTAACAACCATAAACAACAATGACCACATTTAAGACCCAAAGTACAAATGCATTTGCCCAAAGATCAAAACCCCTCTATTACTTTATTGAATCAAATAAAAATTAGGGTTTCCTCTCCTTTCAACAACAACATGCTAATCAACACCCCAATTAGCCCAAACCACAACCAACGATAATAAACCCAAATCCAACAACCAACCCAAGGTTCAACCTCATGATTTTCAACATACCCAACATGATATAATTTTTCATGCAATACAAAACTACCACATGTCTATCTATAGACGGAGTATTGAAAAGAGAACAAGGAGAATCCCTACCTCAAATGTAGAACCCAAAATGGAGAAGATGACCCGAAATCAAAGTCCTCCAAATCCTAAATTTCTTGGATGAAAATGAAGCCCTTGACGATCAACACACTTCTTACAAAGGCCCAAGGTGAGAAAAACACTCCAGCTAGATCGATCCTAAGAGAGAAGTTAGGTTTTAGAGTGAGGTGCTCTCCAATGGCTTTTTCAGAAAAGTAAGAGAGAGAAGGGAAATCAACAAGTGATCCAAAAAGGTGAAACCCGGTGTGATATACAAGTCGCCCCGCTCGAGCGTGGAAACCCCCACTCGAGCATCACTCACAGACTCCCGCTCGAGCGGCCAAACCCCCGCTCGAGCGGCGGATGCACGCTCCTAAAACTTTTGCAGAACCAGGTCCCCGCTCGAGCGTCCAACTCCCCGCTCGAGCGGACAAGAACAACAAAGGCCCGCTCGAGCGTCAAAAGCGCTGCTTGAGCAGAAAGGCTAAAATCTGGGCAAAATTCTAAGTTTCAAAACACAACCAACATAAGCCCAACTTGCCCAACACAATCCAAAACTCCAAAACAAAGAGTAAGAGATAGAAATGAGGATAAGACAACAACAAATCTACGGAATCGAGTCCGAATTACAGTTCAATAACAATAGGAAAAACCGGGATCCAAAACCTGGCTGGCTAGATGATTCTGGTGGTACAACTACTGGTTGGACTGCCGGCCCTGCCCTCTTCCTCTGTGGGCAAGTTGGGGACTTGTAGCCCAGCTGACCACATTTGAAACAAGTGACAACCTCTCGTTCGCCCTTTTCTGAACCTAAACTCGGTACTGGAAGAGTAGAGCCAGACTGAGCTCTCTGAAATTGCTGCGGATTAAAACTCTTCTGCCTCTTGAAAGGCTTACCAATACTCTGAGTCACAGGAGCTGCCAAAATGGCCTCCTCCCTAACCCGACCAACACTCATAACCGTGGCCCCTACCCTATTCTGCCCCATTGCTAGCACCGCTGCCTCCACATGAGTCGCAGCCTTAACAAGCACACTGTAACTCCTATGCCAAGACCCCGTAATCCTTACATAGATGTCGTCACATAGCTTACTCTCAAACTCCGAACAACGCAATTCCTCTGTCTCCACCAACTCTGGAGCAAACCTCGACAGGTTAGCAAATCATGCTTCAAACTGCGCCAAAGGTGTAGTACCTTGGCGTAACTCCACAAACTGCTTTCTCAGCTCTTCCCGAGGGGAAGGAGGGAAATCAAAACTTCCTCGTCCCAACATCCTAATAAAGGTAACAAGAGACGTTAGCACATTCATAAATGTGCCGAAACTAAACACTCGCGTTCTAATACATAAACAACTATAATTCACTCCACGTAAGCACATAAACACATAAGCACTTACGAATTTCATTTCCGGATAATGATAGCCCCGAGGCGTTGCTAGAGTTCCGGTTAGAAACAGCATTGATCAAGTGCTTTTCCAACAAGACTCACAGAAACCCAAGGATCCAATCAACATCCTAGAAATTAAATCCCATACCCACATAGTCACATAAGCATGTTATCAATTTAAACACATAGCATATGACACTACACCTAAGTCTCTATCAAGCGAGACAAACCCATTGTGATCCTAATCACTTCCCACGTACCCAAAGTATTCGAACCCGGTACGCTCTGATACCAAGTTGTAACGCCCTCAAAATAATACCTAAAACCCATCAATTAAACATGCATTGATATAAGATAAATCAACCATTTCTATTCATCAGAGTAGTTATTACAACAGTATTACATGTTAACAACAAAAGCAAATTCCCTAAGGGCTTACAGCTTTCCAAGTCAGCACTTGATTACGCAAGAGAAGAGTACTAACTCTTTACAAAAGAAGCCCTTGGCTTGATGTACATATAATACAAATAAATTAAACAAAAAGAGTCTTCAACTCTCATCATCGTCCAAGCTATGACCTTGGAGGTGGTATGCTACCTGTACCTGAAAATAATGTCCCATATAGGGTGAGCCAACGCCCAGTACAGATATGCTAAACACAATATGAGCAGTAACTAAGACATTAGCAATTGATAAATGTTTAATTCCCATAAATCAATTCACAAACCATTTTCATTACATGACCATAGTGTTCATGTTTCATCTCATTTTCCATTTCACAATAGATAAGCATACATGCTACATCAATGTCTCAACAGATAAGCAAATAAGCTATATCAACACTTCAATAGATAAGCATATGAGCTGTATCAACACTTCAATTTAGATAAGCATATGAGCTGTATCTACACTTCAATTTAGATAAGCATATGAGCTGTATCTACACTTCGGTTTAGAGGTCCAGCCCCTTTTTTCCAATAAACCTCCGGTTTAGAGGTCCAGCCCCTTTCTTCCAATAAACCATAACATAGGACAACATAATATATATACACATGGGTAGTATACATAATCAATCAATACATAACGTTAATGTATTCTATCAGCCGCCATACTCTATGACATATTCAATTGATTAGTTTTAGTTTGCCTAATCAACATGCATTGTCTACAACAAATCAAAACTACCCTCCAACGGTAGCCCAAGCAATTATTTCTAAACAGATAATAAAAGCACCAACAGATAAAATATCCGCAATTTCAAAGGTGAGTGATTAAATAATCCAACATCACTAGTCCACTTTATAATGAGCCAATTTCATTATATTCGATTCAATTTCACAATCTCATAACTTTCCCAGATTAATTATCTCAATTAATTTATTCAACAAATTAGGATTTTCTACCCTGTTTCCCAATATTGACCCAATGGTCCATATTTCAACAACCAACAACAATCTTACTATTTTGAAACCCAAAATACATATTTAAGAATCAAAATGACAAAACCCACTTTTAATATTTCAAACCCTAGATCCCTAAATCAAACCATTTAACAAAATGCCCAATAATCTAGGTTAAAACCCATAATAGTGAGTAGGAATCCCTACCTCGAATGATGGAACCCAACGAAGGAGATGAAGAAAACGAAAATGCTCCAAATCCTGAAATTTTCAGATTAAAAGATAGCCCTCGACGATCAACACAACTTTTGTAAAGGCCCAAGGTGAGAAAACAACTCCTACTAGATCAATCCTAAGAGAGAAGTTAGGGTTTTAGTGAGAGGAACTCTCAAAATAGCTTTTTGGAAAAGTAAGAGAGAGAAAGGATATTGAAAAGTGAACAAAAAGTCGGATCTCCGCTTTATATAAAAGCCTCCCCGCTCGAGCGTCACTCACAGATCCCCGTTTGAGCGTCCGATTCCCCGCTCGAGCGGCGGATGCACGCTCCCAGAACTTTTGCAGACAGGTCCCTACTCGAGCGTCCAACTCCCCGCTCAAGCGGCACACACAGACTCCTGCTCGAGCGGCCTATCCCCCGCTCGAGCGTCCAACACTACAGACTAAATACTGGATGGGTGATTTCCCCGCTCGAGCGCCAAAGCCCCCGCTCGAGCGGAGAGGCCAAATTCTGGGCAACTTTTCTAGGTTTCTCGACACAACCAACCTATTCCCAACTTGCCCAAAACAATCCAAAACTCAAAAACAAAGAGTAGAGAATAGGGATAGGAGTATGACAACAACACATCCACGGAACCGAGTCTAGATACGATAAATAAAGAAAAGGGAAACCCGGATTGCTATAGTTAAGGTATAGTGGTTTCTTGAATGAACTTCCATTTTTAATTTTATGCAGCTTCCATTTTTATTTTTCTTCAATTTCCTTTTCTATACCTTAACGATCTATTTACAACTTCCATTTTTATTTTTATTCAAATAGAAGTTCATTCAAGAAACCACTATACCTTAACGATCTATTTGGAAATTAAATAAAAAATGAAGTTGAATAGAAAAGGAATCCAAATATATCGTTAAGGTATAGTGGTTTCTTGAATGAACTTCTATTTTCAATTTCCTTTTCTATTCAGCTTCCTTTTTTATTTAATTTCCAAATAGATTTCCTTTTCTATTCAGCTTCCTTTTTTATTTTTATTCCGCTTCTATTTTTATTTTTATTCCACTTCCATTTTATTCAATTTCGTTTTCTATTCAACTTCTTTTTTTGTTTAATTTCCAAATAGATCGTTCAGGTATAGTGGTTTCTTGAATGAACTTCCATTTTCAATTTTCTTTTCCATTCAACTTCCTTTTCTATTTAATTTCCAAGTGAAACCACTATACCTGAACGATCTTGAATGAACTTCCATTTGGAAATTAAATAAAAAAGGAAGTTGAATAGAAAAGGAAATTGAATAAAAATAAAAAAGAAAATTGAATAAAAAAGAAAGTTGCATAAAATTAAAAATGGAAGTTCGTTCAAGAAACCACTATACCTTTATGATCTATTTGGAAATTAAATAAAAAGGGAAGTTGAATAGAAAAGAAAATTGAATAAAAATAGAAGTGGAAATTAATTAAAAAAAAGATCATTCAAGAAACCACTATACCTTAACGATCTATTTGGAAATTAAATAAAAAAGGAAGTTCATTCAAAAAACCACTATACCTTAACGATCTATTTGAAAATTAAAATTTGAAAGAAAGTTGAATAGAAAATGAAATTAAATAAAAATAAAAGAAATTGAATAAAAATGGAAGTTGCATAAAATTAAAAATTGAAGGTGCATAAAATTAAATAAAAAATAAATGATCGTTAAGGTATAATGGTTTATTGAATGAACTTCCATTTTTAATTTTATGCAGCTTCCATTTTTATTTTTCTATTCAACTTCCTTTTTTATTTAATTTACAAATAGATCGTTAAGGTATACTGGCTTCTTGAATGAACTTCCATTTTAATAAAAATAAAAGTTGAATAAAAATGAAAGTTCATTCAAGAAACCACTATACCTGAACGATCTATGTGGACATTAATTAAAAAAGGAAGTTCAATAGAAAAGGAATAGAAACCACTATACCTTAACGATCAATTTGGAAGTTGAATACAAAAAGGAAGTTCATTCAAGAAACCACTATACCTTAACGATCCATTTGAAAATTAAATAAAAAAGGAAGTTGAATAGAAAAGGAAATTAAATGAAAAAGGAAATTGAATAAAAAAAGGAAGTTGAATAAAAATAAAATTGAAAATGGAAGTTCATTCAAAAAACCACTATAAATAAAAAAGGAAGTTGAATGAAAAATGAAATTGAATAAAAATAAAAGTGGAAGTTGCATAAAATTAAAAATGAAAGTTGAATAATCTATTTGGAAATTAAATAAAGAAGGAAGTTGAATAGAAAATGAAAATGGAAAAAAAATAGAAGCGGAATAAAAATAAAAAAGGAAGTTGCATAAAATTAAAAGTGGAAATTGAATAGAAAATGCAAGTGGAATAAAAATGAACTTCATTTTTTATTTAATTTCCAAAGAGATCGTTAAGGTATAGTGGTTTCTTGAATGAACTTCCATTTTCAATTTCCTTTTTTATTCAACTTCCTTTTTTATTTAATTTCCAAATAGATCGTTAAGGCATAGTGGTGTCTTGAATAAACTTCTATTTTTAATTTTATGCAGCTTCCATTTTTATTTTTATTCAATTTTCTTTCCTATTCAACTTCCATGTCCATTTAATTTCCAAATAGATCGTTAAGGTATAGTGGTTTCTTTAATTTTTTTTTCTTTAATTTGTAAATGAAACCATTTTTAATTCAATTTCATTTTTTATTCAATTTCCAAATAGATGGTTTCTTGAATAAATTTCCATTTTTATTTAAAAATGGAAGTTGCATAAAAATAAAATAGATCGTTCAGGTATAGTGGTTTCTTGAATGAACTTCCATTTGTATTAAAAATGGAACTTCTATTCATCTTCCACTTTTATTTTTATTCAATTTCCTTTTTTATTTAATTTCCAAATAGATCGTTAAGGTATAGTGGTTTTTTGAATGAACTTACATTTTTAATTTTATGCATCTTCCATTTCCTTTTCTATTGAACTTCCTTTTTTATTTAATTTCCAAATAGATCGTTAAGGCATAGTGGTATAAAAATAAAATGAAAAGGAAATTGAATAAAAATAAAAAGGAAGTAGAATGGAAAAGGAAATTGAATAAAAATAAAAATGGAAGTTGCATAAAATTAAAAATTGAAGTTCATTCAAGAAAGCACTATACCTGAACGATCTATTTGGACATTAAATAAAAAAAAATTATGCAGCTTCAATTTTTAATTTTATGAACGTTCTATTTGGAAATTAAATAAAAATGGATGTTGTATAAAAATAAATCGTTAAGGTATAGTGGATTTTTGAATGAACTTCCATTTTTATTTTTATTCCACTTCTATTTTTTAATATAAAAATAAAAATGGAAATTGAAAATAAAAAATGAAGTTGAATAGAAAAGGAAATCGAATAAAAATAGAAGTGAAATAAAAATAAAAAGAAGTTGAAATGGAATAAAAATAAAAGCGAAAGTTGAATAAAAATAAAAATGGAAGCTGCATATAATTAAAATGGAAGTTCATTTAAGAAACCACTATACCTTAACGATAAATTTCCAAATTAAATAAAAATGGAAGTTGAATAGAAAAGGAAATTGAATAAAAATGCAAGTTGAATAAAAATAAAAATGCAAGTTGCATAAAAATAAAAATGGAAGTTCATTCAAGAAACCACTATACCTTAACGATCTATTTGGAAATGAAATAAAAAAGGAAGTTGAATAAAAATGGAAGATGCATAAAATTAAAAATGGAAGTTCATTCAACTTCCTTTTTTGTTTAATTTCCAAATAGATCGTTAAGGTATAGTGGTTTCTTTAATTTCCAAATAGATCGTTAAGGTATAGTTGTTTCTTGAATGAATTTCCATTTTTAATTTTATGCAACTTCCATTTTTATTTTTATTCCACTTGCATTTTTATTTTTATTCCACTTCTATTTTTATTCAATTTCCTTTTCTATTCAATTTCTTTTTCTATTTAATTTCCAAATAGATCGTTAAGGTATAGTGGTTTCTTGAATGAACTTCCATTTTTAATTTTATGCAACTTCCTTTTCTATTCAACTTCATTTTTTATTTTATTCCACTTGCATTTTCTATTCAACTTCCATTTTATTTAATTTCCTTTTCTATTCAACTTCCTTTTCTATTCAACTTCCATTTTTATTTAATTTCCAAATAGATCGTTAAGGTATAGTGGTTTCTATTCAAATTCCATTTTTATTTGTATTCAACTTCCTTTTTAATTTCCAAATAGATCGTTAAGGTATAATGGTTTCTTGAATGAACTTCCATTTTTAATTTTAAGCAACTTTCATTTTTAATTTTATTTTAATTTTATGCAACTTCCATTTTTAATTTTATGCCGGTTCTATTTTTATTCAATTTCCTTTTCTATTCAACTTCCTTTTTTATTTAATTTCCAATAATAAAAATGGAAGTTACATAAAATTAAAAATCGAAGTTCATTCAAAATTAAAAGTGGAATAAAATGGAAGTTCATTAAGGAAACCACTTTACCTTAACGATCTATTTGGAAATTAAATAAAAAAGGAAGTTGAATAAAAATAAAAAATGGAAGTTGCAAAAAATTAAAAATTAAAAATAGAAGTTCATTCAAGAAACCACTATACCTTAATTTCCAAATAGATCATTAAGGTATAGTTGTTTCTTGAATGAACTACCACTTTTAATTTTATGCAACTTCCACTTTTAATTTCCTTTTGTATTTTTATTCCACTTTTATTTTTATTCAACTTCCTTTTTTCTTTAATTTGCAAATAGATCGTTAAGGTATACTGGTTTCTTGAATGAACTTCCATTTTTATTTTTATTCCACATCCATTTTTATTCAAATTCCATTTCCTTTTCCTTTTTTAATTTTATGCAACTTCCATTTTTGTTTAATTTCCAAATAGATCATTAAAGTATAGTGGTTTCTTGAATGGAATCCATTCAATGTATTAACGATACCACTATACCTTAACGATCTATTTGGAAATTAAATAAAAAAGGAAGTTGAATAGAAAAGGAAGTTGAATAGAAAAGGAAATTGAATAAAAAAGGAAATTGAATAGAAAAGGAAATTGAATTGCACTTTTATGGTTTCTTGAATGAGCGATCTATTTTTATTCCATTTTAAATTTTCTATTCAATAAACCACTATACCTGAACGATCTATTTGGAAATTGAATAAAAATGGAATAAAAATAAAAGTGAAAGTTGCATAAAATTAAAACTAGAAGCGAAATAAAAATAAAAATGGAAGCTGCATAAAATTAAAAATGGAAGTTCATTCAAGAAACCACTATACCTTAACGATATATTTTTATTTAACTTCCTTTTCTATTCAATTACCTTTTCTATGCAGCTTCCATTTTTATTTTTATTCCGCTTCTATTTTTAATTTTATGCAACTTCCATTTTTCATTTTTATTCTATTTCGTTAAGGTATAGTGGTTTCTTGAATGAACTACCATTTTTATTTTTATTCCAGTTGCATTTTTATGCAACTTCCAGATCTATTTTTATTCCACTTCCATTTTTATTTTTATTCAATTTCATTTTTTATTCAACTTCCGTTTTTATTGAACTTCCTTTTTTATTCAATTTCCTTTTCTATTCAACTTCCTTTTTTATTTAATTTCCAAATAGATCGTTAAGTCATAGTGGTTTCTTGAATGAACTTCCATTTTTAATTTTATGCATCTTCCAATTTTATTTTTATGCAACTTCCACTTTTATTTTTCTTCCACCTTTATTTTTATTCAATTTCATTTTTTATTCAACTTCCTTTTTTATTTAATTTCCAAATAGATCGTTAAGATATCGTGGTTTCTTGAATAAACTTCCATTTTATTTGGAAATTAAATAAAAAAGGAAAATGAAATTGAAAATAAAAATGAAAATGAATTTGAATAAAAATAAAAGTGGAAGTTGCATAAAATTAAAAATAGAAGTTCATTCAAGAAACCACTATACCTTAACGATCTATTTGGAAATTAAATAAAAAAGGAAGTTGAATAGAAAAGGAAGTTTATTGAAGAAACCACTATACCTTAACGATCCATGTTGAAATTAAATAAAAAAGGAAGTTGAATAGAAAAGAAAATTGAACGATCTATTTGGAAATTAAACAAAAAAGGAAGTGGTATGAATGAACTTCCATTTTATTTTTATTCAATTTCGTTTTCTATTCAACTTCCATTTTTTATTTAATTTCCAAATAGAACGTTAAGGTATAGTTGTTTCTTGAATGAACTTCCTTTTTTATTTATTTTCAAAAAAGATCGTTCAGGTATAGTGGTTTCTTGAACTTCCATTTTCAACTTCCTTTTCATTCAAGAAACCACTATACCTTAACGATCTATTTGGAAATTAAATAAAAATGGCAGCTGAATAGAAAAGGAACTTGAACATGGAAGTTCATTCAAACATCCACAATACCTTAACGATCTATTTGGAAATTAAACAAAAAAGGAAGTTGAATGGAAAAGGAAATTGAAAAAAAAATGGAAGTGAAATAAAAATTGAAAATGGAAGTTCATTCAAGAAACTACTATACCTTAACGATCTATTTGGAAATTGAATAAAAATGCAAGTGGAATAAAAATAAAAACGGAAGTCGCATAAAATTAAAAATGGAAGTTCATTCAAGAAACCACTATTTAATTTTATGCAAATTCCATTTTTATTTTTATTCCACTTCTATTTTTATTCAATTTTATTTTTATTCAATATCCGTTTCTATGCAACTTCCATTTTTATTTTTATTCCACTTGCATTTTATTTTCATTCAATTTCCTTTTCTATTCAGCTTCCTTTTTTATAAAAATAGAAGTGGAATAAAAATAAAAATGGAAGCTGCATAAAATTAAAAAAGGAAGTTCATTCAAGAAATCACTATACCTTAACGATCCAGTTGATAACTTATTTAATTTCCTTTTCCATTCAACTTCCTTTTTTGTTTAATTTCCAAATAGATCCTTAAGGTATACCGGTTTCTTGAATGAACGCCTTTTCTATTCAACTTTCGTTTTTATTTATTTTCCAAATAGATCGTTAAGGCATAGTGGTTTCTTGAATGAACTTCCATTTTTATTTTTATTCCACTTGCATTTTTATGCAGCTTCCAGATCTATTTTTATTCCACTTCCATTTTTATTTTTATTCAATTTCATTTTCTATTCAACTTCCTTTTTTATTCAACTTCCATTTCTATTCAAGAACCTTTTTTTATTTAATTTCCAAATAGATCGTTAAGGCATAGTGGCTTCTTGAATGAACTTCCATTTTTAATTTTATGCATCTTCCAATTTTATTTTTATGCAACTTTCACTTTTATTTTCATTCCACTTTTATTTTTATTCAATTTCATTTTTTATTCAACTTCCTTTTTTATTTAATTTCTAAATAGATCGTTAAGGTATAGTAGTTTCTTGAATGAACTTCCATTTTATTTGGAAATTGAATAAACAAGGAAAATGAAATTGAAAATAAAAATGAAATTGAATGAAAATGAAATTGAATAAAAATAAAAGTAGAAGTTGTATAAAATTAAAAATGGAAGTTCATTCAAGAAACCACTATACCTTAACGATCTATTTGGAAATTAAATAAAAAAGGAAGTTGAATAGAAAAGGAAGTTCATTCAAGAAACCACTATACCTTAACGATCCATTTGGAAATTAAATAAAAATGGAAGTTGCATAGAAAAAGGGAATTGATTGAAAAAGGAAGTTCATGCAAGAAATCGCTATACCTGAACGATCTATTTGAAAATTAAATAAAAATGGAAGTTGAATAGAAAAGAAAATTGAATAAAAATGCAAGCGGAATAAAAATAAAAATGGAAGTTGCATAAAATTAAAAATGGAAGTTCATTCAAGAAACCACTATTTAATTTTATGCAACTTCCATTTTTATTTTTATTCCACTTCTATTTTTATTCACTTTTATTTTTATTCAATTTCCGTTTCTATGCAACTTCCATTTTTATTTTTATTCCACTTGCATTTTATTTTCATTCAATTTCCTTTTCTATTCAGCTTCCTTTTTTATAAAAATAGAAGTGGAATAAAAACAAAAATGGAAGCAGCATAAAATTAAAAATGGAAGTTCATTCAAGAAACCACTATTTAATTTTTTGCAACTTCTATTTTTATTTTTATTCCACTTCTATTTTTATTCAATTTTATTTTTATTCAATTTCCGTTTCTATGCAACTTCCATTTTTATTTTTATTCCACTTGCATTTTATTTTCATTCAATTTCCTTTTCTATTCAGCTTCCTTTTTATAAAAATTGAAGTGGAATAAAAATAAAAATGGAGGCTGCATAAAATTAAAAATGGAAGTTCATTCAAGAAACCACTATATCTTAACGATCTAGTTGATACCTTATTTAATTTCTTTTTCCATTCAATTTCCTTTTCCATTCAACTTCCTTTTTTGTTTAATTTCTAAATAGATCGTTAAGGTATACCGGTTTCTTGAATGAACGCCTTTTCTATTCAACTTTCTTTTTTATTTAATTTCCAAATAGATCGTTAAGGTATAGTGGTTTCTTGAATGAACTTCCATTTTTATTTTTATTCCACTTGCATTTTTATGCAGCTTCCAGATCTATTTTTATTCCACTTCCATTTTTATTTTTATTCAATTTCATTTTCTATTCAACTTCCGTTTTGATTCAACTTCCATTTCTATTGAAGAACCTTTTTTTATTTAATTTCCAAATAGATTATTAAGGCATAGTGGCTTCTTGAATGAACTTCCATTTTTAATTTTATGCATCTTCCAATTTTATTTTTATGCAACTTTCACTTTTATTTTTATTCCACTTTTATTTTTATTCAATTTCATTTTTTATTCAACTTTCTTTTTTATTTAATTTCCAAATAGATCGTTAAGGTATAGTGGTTTCTTGAATGAACTTCCATTTTATTTGGAAATTAAATAAAAAAGGAAAATGAAATTGAAAATAAAAATGAAATCGAATGAAAATGAAATTGAATAAAAATAAAAGTGGAAGTTGCATAAAATTAAAAATGGAAGTTCATTCAAGAAACCACTATACCTTAACAATCTATTTGGAAATTAAATAAAAAAGGAAGTTGAATAGAAAAGGAAGTTCATTCAAGAAACCACTATACCTTAACGATCCATTTGGAAATTAAATAAAAATGAAAGTTGCATAGAAAAAGGAAATTGATTAAAAAAGGAAGTTCATTCAAGAAACCGCTATACCTGAACGATGTATTTGGAAATTAAATAAAAATGGAAGTTGAATAGAAAAGAAAATTGAATAAAAATGCAAGCGGAATAAAAATAAAAATGGAAGTTGCATAAAATTAAAAATGGAAGTTCATTCAAGAAACCATTATTTAATTTTATGCAACTTCCATTTTTATTTTTATTCCACTTCTATTTTTATTCAATTTCCGTTTCTATGCAACTTTCATTTTTATTTTTATTCCACTTGCATTTTATTTTCATTCAATTTCCTTTTCTATTCAGCTTCCTTTTTTATAAAATAGAAGTGGAATAAAAATAAAAATGGAAGCTGCATAAAATTAAAAATGGAAGTTCATTCAAGAAACCACTATACCTTAACGATCCAGTTGATACCTTATTTAATTTCCTTTTCCATTCAACTTCCTTTTTTGTTTAATTTCCAAATAGATCGTTAAGGTATACCGGTTTCTTGAATGAACGCCTTTTCTATTCAACATTCTTTTTTATTTAATTTCCAAATTGATCGTTAAGGCATAGTGGTTTCTTGAATGAACTTCCATTTCTATTTTTATTCAGTTTCATTTTATTTTTATGCAACTTCCATTTATTCCACTTACATTCTTGAATGAACTTCCATTTTTAATTTTATGCAACTTCCATTTTTAATTTTATTTAATTTCCATTTTTATGCAACTTCCATTTTTCTTCCATTTTTTATTTTTATTCAACTTCCTTTTCTATACGACTTCCTTTTGTATTCAATTTCCTTTTCTATTCAGCTTCCTTTTTATGCTCAATGGAAGTTGATCGTTAAGGTTTTTTATACCTTAACGATCCATTATACCTTAATGATCTATTTGGAAATTAAACAAAAAAGGAAGTTGAATAAACATAAAAATGGAAGCTGCATAAATTAAATATGGAACTTCCATTCAAGAAACCACTATACCTTAATAATCTATTTAATTTCCAAATAGATGCATAAAAATTTTAATTTAATTTCCAAGTGGAATAAAAATGGAAGTTGAATAGAAAAGGAAATTGAATGAAAATGCAAGTGGAATAAAAATAAAAAAGGAAGATTCCATTCAACTTCCTTTTCTATTCAACTTCCTTTTTATTCCACTTGGAAATTAAATTAGGAAATCGAATAAAATTACCTTAACGATTAAATAAGGTAATTTTTATTTTATTTTAATTTGATTAAATTAACGATTATGGTGGTTCCTTCCAAATGAATAAAAATGGAAGTTGAATAGAAAAGGAATAAAAATAAACCACTATACCTTAACGATCTATTTGGAAATTAAACAAATAAAAAAGGAAGTTGAAAGAACTTCCATTTTTATGGATCTTCCATTTTTTTTCAATTTCATTTTTATTCAATTTCCTTTTCTATTTAACTTCCTTTTTTATTTAATTTCTAAATAGATCGTTAAGGTATAGTGGTTTCTTCTTTGCCACTTCCTTTTCTATTCAACTTCCTTTTTTATTTATTTTCCAAATAGATAGTTCAGGTATAGTGGTTTCTTGAATGAACTTCCATTTTTATTTTTATGCAACTTCCACTTTTATTCAATTTCCTTTTCTATTTTATGCAGCTTCTTTATTCACTATAACGATCGTTGCATAAAAATTGAAGTTGAATAGAAATAAAAATGGAATAAAAAGAAAGTTGAATAGATAAGGAAATTGAATAAAAATAAAAATAAAAATACAAATGCATAAAAAAAGGAAATTGAAAATGGAAGTTCATTCAAGAAACCACTATACCTTAACGATCTATTTAGAAATTAAATAAAAATAGAAATCGAATAAAAAAGGAAGTTGAATAGAAAAGGAAATTAAAAGTGGAAGTTCATTCAAGAAACTACTATACCTTAAAGATCTATTTGGAAATTAAATAGAAAAGGAATTTGAATAGAAAATGCAAGTGGAATAAAAAGGAAACTGGATAGAAAAGGAAATTGAATAGAAATGCAAGCGGAATCAAAATAGAAGCGGAATCGCAATAAAAATAAAAATGGAAGATGCATAAAAATAAAATGGAAGTTCATTCAAGAAACCACTATACCTTGAATAAAAAAAAGAAGTTCATTCAAGAAACCACTATACCTTAACGATCTATTTGGAAATTAAATAAAAATAGAAATCGAATAAAAAAGGAAGTTGAATAGAAAAGGAAATTGAAAGTGGAAGTTCATTCAAGAAACCACTATACCTTAACGATTTATTTGGAAATTAAATAAAAATGAAAAATGAACTTCCATTAAAAATAAAAGGTATAGTGTTTTTCTTTTCTATTTGGAAATTAAATAAAAATGGAAGTTGAATGAACTTCTTCATTTATTAACTATTCAATAAAATTAAAAATGGAAAACCACTATACCTTAATGATCCATTTCCAAATAGAAGTTCATTCAACTTGCATTTTTAAATAATGCAAGTGGAAAATTAAATAAAAAAAGCTTAACGATCTATTTGGAAATTAAATAAAAAAGGGAGTTGAATAGAAAAGGAAGTTGAAAATGGTATAGTGGAAGTTCATTCTATTTGAAAATGGAAGTTCATTCAAGAAACCTTTTTCAACTTTAATTTTTATTCAATTTCCTTTTCTATTCAACTTCCTTTTTTATTTAATTTCCAAATGGATCGTTCCATTTTTATTTTTATTCAACTTCCATTTTTATTTCATTTTCAAATAGATCGTGTAGGTATAGTGGTTTCTTGAATGAACTTTCAATTTCTATTTTTATTCAACTTTCATTTTTATTCCACTTGCATTTTTTATTCAAGTTTCTTTTCTATTCAATTTCCTTTTCTATTCAATTTCATTTTCTATTCAACTTCCATTTTTTTTTGGAAATTAAATAAAAAAGGATACTGAACCACTATACCTTAACGATATATTTGGACATTAAATAAAAAAAGAAGTTGAATAGAAAAGGAAATTGAATAAACTTCCATTTTTAATTTTATGCGAGGAAGTTGAATGTCCAAATAGATCTTTAAGGTATAGTGGTTTTATAGCGATCCGGGTTTCCCTTTTCTTTATTTGTCGTATCCGGACTCGGTTCCGTGGATGTGTTGTTGTCATACTCTTATCTCTATTCTCTACTCTGTGTTTTTGAGTTTTGGTTTGTTTTTGGGCAAGTTGGGAATAGGTTGGTTGTGTCGAGAAACCTAGAAAAGTTGCCCAGAATTTGGCCTCTCCGCTCGAGCGAGGGTTTTTGGCGCTCGAGCAGGGAAATTACCCATCCAGTGTTTCGTCTGCAGTGTTGGACGCTCGAGCGGGGGATTGGCCGCTCGAGCGGGAGTCTGTGTGTTCCGCTAGAGCGGGAAGTTGGACGCTCGAACAGGGACCTGTCTGCAAAAGTTCTGGGAGCGTGCATCCGCCGCTCGAGCGGGGGATTGGACGCTCGAGCGGGGATCTGTGAGTGACGCTCGAACGGGGCTTTTGCCGCTCGAGCGGGGAGGCTTTTATATAAAGCCGAGATCCGATTTTTTTGTTCACTTTTCAATATCCTTTCTCTCTCTTACTTTTCTAAAAAGCTATTTTGAGAGTTCCTCTCACTAAAACCCTAACTTCTGCTCTTAGGATTGATCTAGTAGGAGTTGTTTTCTCACCTTAGGCCTTTACAAAAGTTGTGTTGATCGTCGAGGGTTATCTTTTAATCTGAAAATTTCGGGATTTGGAGCATTTTCGTTTTCTTCATCTTCTCCGTTTGAGCTCAAACTTCGAGGTAGGGATAACCTACTCCATCTTATGAGTTTTGTCTTTGAACTTTAGCATTTTGATATGTTGGGGGTTGTTGGGTAATTTTGAGAAAGTGTTGGGCCTTTGTGTAATTTTTTACAAAAGTTGGGGTTTTAATTATATAAACCTATATGCATGTTAGGCATAGAGAAATGAGATTAATGTTGAAACATTGATAGAAATGGAACCTGAGGGTTGTTTGTGATATAAGGGGAATTTTCCCTAATTGGTTTAATTAATTAATGTATATAATTAATTAAAGAAAAGGAGGAATTGAATTGAGAATGTTGAAATTGGGAATGTTTGGAACTAAAGGGTGTAGTTAAATCTTTTATTGCTCACCTGGTTGAAATGTTGATATATTATCCATTTGTGCATTTATTTCCTGTTTAGAAATAATTGCTTTGAGCTACTGGTGGAGGGTAGTGTTGATTGTTGTAGACAATGCATGATGATTAGGCAAACTAAAACTAATCAATTGGATGTGTCATAGAGTATGACAGTTGATAGAATACATTAACTTTATGCATTGATTGATTGTGCGTATGACCAATGTGTTTATATGCATTATGTGTAGACGGTTGATAGAATACATTAACTTTATGTATTGATTGATTGCATATATAATTCTGTGTTTATATGCATTGCTTGTGTATGGGAGGAGATGTGGGATGTACTCCACGGTTTAGAGGAAAGATGGGGGATGTACCTCTAAACCGGTTAATGGTTAAGGAAAGATGGGGGATGGACCCAGGGTTGCAGCTCATATGCTCTCCCACTGTAGTGATGATACAGCTCATATGCTTATCTGTTGAAGTGTTGATATAGCTCATATGCTTATCTGTTGAAGTGCTGATATAGCTCATATGCTTATCAATTGGAATGTTGATATAGCTCATATTCTTATCTGTTGTAGTAGTGATATAGCTCATATGCTTATCTATTGAGAAGTTTGTTTGATTTGATATAGCACCAAAATGTATATCATTATCATTTGTGAAATATGAAAACGCTGTTTGATTTGATATAGCATTAGAATGTATATCATTTGAGAAGTATGAAAATGTTTTTGTTTAACCTTGATACAGCACCAAAATGTGTATCCACCATGAATTTCGAAAATGTTTTAGTGATGAACTATAATCTCATCAAACGTTTTGGCCAGGCTACTGAGCCTTGTTTTTTTTCAAACTCAAGGTTGGAAGAAATAGAAAGTGGATTGTAATATGGATTTGAATGTCATGAAATTGTATTGTGATGTAAATGAATGTATAAGTGTTGACCATCTATCAACTGTTAATCTTTTAGTCATTGTTCATAGTTAGTTTAGTATGTCTCTACTGGGCTGTGGCTCACCCTATATAGGATATCATTTTCAGGTACAGGTAGCATGCCACCTCCAAGGACATAGCTTGGGAGGCTAGAGGCAGACAGACTGTTTTGTTGTTTACTTCCTTTTTGATGTATTACATGTAAATTCAAGTCGAGGGCTTAATGTGTAATTGAGTTAGTACTCTCCTTTTTGTAACCAAGTGTTAACTTGGAAAGTTGTAAGCCTGTAGGGCATTTGTTTCTGTTGTTACTATGTAATGCTACTGTAAGAACTACTCTGATGAATAGAAATGTGGTTGATTTCTCTTATATCTTGCATGTCTAAATGATGGGTCATATGTATTATTTTGAGGGCGTTACAGGTTTCATTTTTATTTTTATGAAGGTATAGAAACCACTATATAGTGGAATTCTATTCCAATGATAAGGAAGTTGAATAAAAAGGTGCATAATTTCCTTTTATTTAACTTCCATTTTTATTTTTATTCAACTTCCTTTTCTATTCAACTTCCTTTTTTATTTTTATTCAATTTCCTTTTCTATTCAGCTTCTATTTTGGTTAATTGAAGTTGCATAAAATTAAAAATGAATGAAGTTAAGGTATAGTTGAATAGAAAAATAAAAATGGAAGTTTATTTTTAAGGAAGTTCATTTTAGCAACCACTATACCCTTTCTATTCAACTTCCTTTTTTATTTAATTTCCAAATAGAAAGGAAATTAAATAAAAATGGAAGTTCATTCAAGAAACCACTATACCTTGACTTCCACTATACCTTAACGATCTATTTAATTTTCATTTTATTCCATTGGAAATTAAATGAACTCCCATTTTTAATTTTATTCAACTTCCTTTCTATTCAACTTCCATTTTCTAAATAAAAAAGGAAGTTCATCTATTTGAAAATTAAATAAAAAAGGAAGTTGAATGGAAAATGAGAATGCAAGTGGAAGATGGAATAAAATTAAAAATAAATGGAAGTTGAATGGAAAAGGAAATTGAATAAAATTAAAAGGAAATTGAATGAAAAAAGAAGTTGAATAGAAAAGGAAATTGAATAAAAATATATCGTTAAGGTATAGTATTTAAGGAAGTTCATTCTTGAATTTTTTCCAAATAGATAACGTAATGAACTATCTATTTAAAAAGAAAGTTGAATAGAAAAGCTGAACGATAGTTGAATAGAAACCACTATTCCACTTCATTTTTTAATAATCGATGTTGAATGGAAATTAAGGTATAGTGGTTTCTTCAATGAACTTCCATTTTTAATTTTATGCAACTTCCATTTTTTATTTTTATTTCTTTTTTATTTTTATTCAACTTCCTTTTTTATTTAATTTCCAAATAGATCGTTAAGGTATAGTGGTTTCTTGAATGAACTTCCATATTTAATTTTATGAACTTCCATTTTTATTTTTATTCAATTTCTATTTTATTCAACTTCCTTTCTTAGCAACCTTAAAAAAAATAAAAATACTTCCATTCAACTTCCTTTTTTATTAAATTTCCAAATAGATCGTTAAGGTATAGTGGTTTCTTGAATGAACTTTCATTTTTAATTTTTATTCAACTTTCATTTTTAATTTTATGCAACTTCCATTTTTATTTTTATGCATCTTCCATTTTTATTTCTATTCCATTTCCTTTTTTATTCCAATTTTCTTTTTTATTTAATTTCCAAATAGAACTTCCATTAATTTTTTATGCAATAAAAGGAAGTTGCATAAAAAAGGATAAAAATAGAAGTGGAATAAAAATAAAAATGGAAGTTGAATAGAAAAAGGAAATTAAATAAAAATAAACCACTATACCATAACGATCTGTTTGGAAATTAAATAAAAAAGGAAGTTGAATAGAAAAGGAAATTGAAAATAAAAATGCAAGTTGCATAAAAATAAAAGGAAATTGAATAAAAATGAAGTTGAATAAAAAAGGAAAATTGAATGGAAAAGAAAATTGAATAAAAAAACCACTATACCTTAATGAAGTTGCAAGAAAAGAAAAATGAATAAAAATAAAAGTGAAATTAAATAAAAAAGGAAGTTGAATAAAATAAAAATGGAAGTTGCATAAAATTAAAAATAAAAGTTCATTTTTATTTTTATTCAACTTCCATTTTTATTCAATTTCCTTTTCTATTCAACTTCCAAATAGATCGTTAAGGTATAGTGGTTTCTTGAATAAATTTCCTTTTCTGCTTCTATTTTATTTCCAAATAGATCGTTAGGGTATAGTGGTTTCTTGAATGAACTTCCATATTTAATTTTATGCAACTTCTATTTTTAATTTTATGCAACTTCCATTTTTATTCCACTATAAATAAAATGGAAGTTCATTCAATAAACTTCCATTTTTAGTCCGTTGAATAGAAAAGGAACTTTAATAAAGATGAACTTCAAAATAAAAAAGGAAGTTGAATAGAAAAATAAATTGAATAAAAATGCAAGTGAAATTAAATAATCAAGAAACCACTATTCCTTAACGATCTATTTGGAAATTAAATAAAAAAAGGAAGTTGAATAGAAAGGAAGTTGAATAAAAATAGAAGTTACATAAAATTAAAGTGGAAGTTCATTCAAGAAACCACTATACCTTATTTCACTATACTTGAACGATCAATTTGGAAATTAAATAAAAAAGGAAGTTGAATAAAAATAGAAGTGGAATAAAAATAAAAATAGAAGTTGCATAAAATTAAAAATGGAAGTTCATTCAAGAAACATTTAGCGATCCATTTGGAAATTAAATAAAAATGGAAGTTAAAAATAAAAAAGGAAATTGAATAGAAAAGGAAGTTGAATAAAAATGAAGTGGAATAAAAATAAAAAAGGAAGTTGAATACAAAAAGAAATTGAATAAAAATAAAAATGAAAAAGGAAATTGAATAAAAATTTACCATTAAATAAAAATAAAAATGGGAGTTGAATAGAATTAAAAATGGAAGTTCATTCAAGAAACCACTATACCTTAACAATCTATTTGGAAATTGAATAAAAATAGAAGTGGAATGAAAATTAAAAATGGAAGTTCATTCAAGAAATGGAAATTAAATAAAAAAGGAAGTTGAATAGAAAAGGAAATTGAATAGAAATAAAAATGGAAGTTGAATACAAAAGGAAACCACTATACCTTAACGATCTATTTGGAAATAAAATGAAATTAAATAAAAATGAAATTGAATGGATAGAAAAGGAAATTGAATAAAAATAGAAGTGGAATAAAAATGGAAATTGAATAAAAAAGGAAGTTAACGATCAATTTGGAAATTAACGATCTATAAAATGGTTTCAACTTCCATTTTTATTATTATTCTACTTCCTTTACTATTCAACTTCCTTTTTTATTTAATTTTATTTTTATTCAATTTCCTTTTTATTGAACTTCCTTTTCTATTCAACTTTCTTTTTTATTTAATTTTCAAATAGATCGTTCAGGTATAGTGGTTTATTTCCTTTTCCATTCAACTTCCTTTTTTGAAAATGGAAGTTCATTCAAGAAACCACTATACCTTAGCATTCTATTTGGAAATTAAATAAAAATGGAAGTTGCATAAAATTAAAAATGGAAGTTCATTCAAGAAACCACTATACCTTAACGATCTATTTGGAAATTAAATAAAAAAGAAAGTTGAATAAAAAATAAAAAAGGAAGTTGCATAAAAAAGAAAGTTGAATAGAAATAAAAAGGGAAATTGAATAGAAATAAAATAAAAGTGGGAATTAAACAAAAAAGGAAGTTGAATAAAAAGGAAGTTGAATGGAAAAGGAAACCACTATACCTTAACGATCTCTTTGGAAACCATTTCCAAATAGATCGTTCAGGTATAGTGGTTTCTTGAATGAACTTCCATTTTTATTTTTATGCAACATTCATTTTTATTATTGAATGAACTATACCTTAACGATCTATTTGGAAATTAAATAAAAAAGGAAGTTAAATAGATCATTAAAAAGGAAGTTGAAAAGAAAAGAAAATTGAATAAAAATGCAAGTGGAAGTTGCATAAAATTAAATAGATCGTTTGAAACCACTATACCTTAATGATCTTTTGGAAATTAAATAAAAAAATGAAGTTGAATAGAAAAGAAAATTGCATAAAAATGCAAGTGGAATAAAAATAAAAATGGAAGTTGCATAAAATTAAAAATGGAAGTTCATTCAAGAAACCACTATACCTGAACGTGGAATAAAAAAGGAAGTTTAATAGAAAAGGAAATTAAATAAAAAGGAAGTTGAATAGAAAAGGAAATTGAATAAAAATGGAAGTTCATTCAAGAAATCCACTTCTATTCAACCACTATACCTTTTCTATTTAATAAAAATAAAAGTGAAATTAAATAAAAAAGTTCAGGCATAGTGGACATTAAACCACTATACCTTAACGAATTTCCTTTTCTATTCAACTTCATTCAAGAAAGTTGAATAGAAATGGAAATGGAAGTTCCATTTTAATTCAATTTCCAAATAGAACTTCCATTTTTATTTAAATAATCTATAAATAAAAAAGGAAGTGGTTTCTTGAATGAACTTCCATTTTTAATTTTATACAGCTTCCATTTTTAATTTTATTTAATTTCCATTTTTATGCAACTTCCGTTTTTCTTCCATTTTTATTTTTATTCAACTTCCTTTTTTATTCAATTTCCTTTTCTATTCAGCTTCCTTTTTATGCTCAATGGAAGTTGATCGTTAAGGTTTTTTATACCTTAACGATCCATTATACCTTAACGATCTATTTGGAAAATAAACAAAAAAGGAAGTTGAATAAAAAATGAAATTGAATAAAAATAAAAATGGAAGCTGCATAAAATTAAATATGGAGCTTCCATTCAAGAAACCACTATACCTTAATGATCTATTTAATTTCCAAATAGATGCATAAAAATTTTAATTTAATTTCCAAGTAGAATAAAAATGGAAGTTGAATAGAAAAGGAAATTGAATAAAAATGCAAGTGGAATAAAAATAAAAAAGGAAGATTCCATTCAACTTCATTTTCTATTCAACTTCCTTTTTATTCCACTTGGAAATTAAATTAGGAAATCGAATAAAATTACCTTAACAATTAAATAAGGTAATTTTTATTTTATTTTAATTTGGTTAAATTAACGATTATAGTGGTTCCTTCCAAATGAATAAAAATGGAAGTTGAATAGAAAAGGAATAAAAATAAACCACTATACCTTAACGATCTATTTGGAAATTAAACAAATAAAAAAGGAAGTTGAATGAACTTCCATTTTTAATTTTATGGATCTTCCATTTTTTTTTCAATTTCATTTTTATTCAATTTCCTTTTCTATTCAACTTCCTTTTTTATTTAATTTTCAAATAGATCGTTAAGGTATAGTGGTTTCTGCTTTGCCACTTCCTTTTCTATTCAACTTCCTTTTTTTATTTATTTTCCAAATAGATCATTCAGGTATAGTGGTTTCTTGAATGAACTTCCATTTTTATTTTTATGCAACTTCCACTTTTATTCAATTTCCTTTTCTATTTTATGCAGCTTCTTTATTCACTATAACGATTGTTGCATAAAAATTGAAGTTGAATAGAAATAAAATGAAATAAAAAAGAAGTTGAATTGAAAAGGAAATTGAATAAAAATAAAAATAAAAATGAAAATGGATAAAAAAGGAAATTGAAAATTTGAAGTTCATTCAAGAAACAACTATACCTTAACAATCTATTTGGAAATCAAATAAAAATAGAAATCAAATAAAAAAAGAAGTTGAATAGAAAAGGAAATTAAAAGTGGAAGTTCATTCAAGAAACCACTATACCTTAAATATCTATTTGGAAATTAAATAGAAAAGGAAATTGAATAGAAAATGCAAGTGGAATAAAAAGGAAATTGAATAGAAAAGGAAATTGAATAGAAATGCAAGTGGAATCAAAATAGAAGCGGAATAAAAATAAAAATAAAAATAAAAGATGCATAAAAATAAAATGGAAGTTCATTCAAGAAACCACTATACCTTGAATAAAAAAAAGGAAGTTCATTCAAGAAACCACTATACCTTAACGATCTATTTGGAAATTAAATAAAAATAGAAATCGAATAAAAAAGGAAGTTGAATAGAAAAGGAAATTGAAAGTGGAAGTTCATTCAAGAAACCACTATACCTTAACGATCTATTTGGAAATTAAATAAAAATGCAAAATGAACTTCCAATAAAAATAAAAGGTATAGTGGTTTTCTTTTCTATTTGGAAATTAAATAAAAATGGAAGTTGAATGAACTTCCTCATTTGTTAACTATTCAATAAAATTAAAAATGGAAAACTACTATACCTTAACGATCCATTTCCAAATAGAAGTTCATTCAACTTGCATTTTTAAATAATGCAAGTGGAAAATTAAATAAAAAAAAAAGCTTAACAATCCATTTGGAAATTAAATTAAATAAAAAAGGAAGTTGACTAGAAAATGAAATTGAATAAAAATAAAAGTTGAATAAAAATAGAAATGGATCGTTAAGGTATAGTGGTTTCTATTCAACTTTTATTTCTATTCAATTTCCTTTTCTATTCAACTTCCATTTTTATCCAAGAAACCACTATACCAAATAGATCGTTAAGGTATAGTGGTTTCTTGAATGAACTTCCATTTATTTTGAATGAACTTCCAAATAGATCGTTAAAAAAGGAAGTGGTATAGTGGTTATTTGAATGAACTTCCATTTTTATTTTTATGCAACTTCCACTATACCTTAACGATCTATTTGGAAATTAAAAATAGAAGTGGAATAAAAATAAAAATGGAGGATGCATAAAATAAAAAGGGTATAGTGGTTTCATTTTCTATTCAATTTCCTTTTTTATTCAACTTCCTTTTTTATTTTTATTCCACTTCTATTTTTATTCAACTTCTATTTCTATTCAACTTTCTTTTTTACTTAATAAAAATGGAAGTTGCATAAAATTAAAAATGGAAGTTCATTCAAGAAACCAAATAGATCGTTAAGGTGTAGTGGTAACCACTATACCTTAACGAACTATTTGGACATTAAATACAAACAGAAGTTGAATAAAAATATAAATGGAAGTAGCAAAAAATTAAAAGGAAATTGAATAAAAATGCAAGTGGAATAAAAATGGAAGTTGAAAATTGAATAAAAATGGAAGTTGAATAAAAAAGATAATTGAATAAAAATATAAGTGGAAGATGCATAAGGTATAGTGGAAGTTGAAATGCAAAGAAAATTGAATAAAAATAGAAGCGGAATAAAAATAAAAAGGAAGTTAAATAGAAAAGGAAATTGAATAAAAATGGAAGTTGCATAAAATTAAATATGGAAAATGAACTTCCTTTTGAATAGAAAAGGAAATTGAATTAAAAAAAAAATGAAAGTCGCATAAAATTAAAATGGAAAAGGAAGTTGAATAGAAAAGGAAATCGAATAAAAATGCAAGTGGAATAAAAATAAACCACTATACCTTAACGATCTATTTGGAAATTAAATAAAAAAGGAAGTTGAATAGAAAATGAAATTGAATAAAAATAAAAATGGAAGATGAATAAAAATAAAAATGGAAGGTGCATAAAATTAAAAATGGAAGTTCATTCAATAAAAATGGAAGATGCATAAAATTAAAAATGGAAGTTTATTCAAGAAACTACTATGCCTTAACGATCTATTTGGAATTTTTATTCAATTTCCTTTTTTAATTTCCAAATGGATCGTTAAGGTATAGTGGTTTCTTGAATAAAAAAAATGAAGTGGAAATTGAATATGCCTTAAAAAAAAGGAAGTTGAATGGAAAATGAAGTTGAATAAAAAAGGAAATTGAATAAAAATAGAAGTGGAAATTAATTAAAAAAAGAAGTGGAATAAAAGTGGAAATTAAATAGAAAAGGAAGTTGAATAGAAAAGGAAATTGAAATAGGAAATAGATCGTTAACGTATAGTGGTTTCTTGAATGAACTTCCGTTTCTTTCTATTTGGAAATTAAATAAAAAAGGAAATTGAACTTCTATTAAAAATGGATAAAAAGTGGAATAAAAATGGAAGTTTAAAAATGGAAGCTGCATAGAAAAGGAAATTGAATAGAAAAGGAAATTGAACAAAAAATGGAAGTGGAATAAAATTAAAAATGGAAGTTCCACTTTTATTTTTATTCCACTTGCATTTTTATTGAATTTCCTTTTCTATTCAACTTCCTTTTTTATTTAATTTTCAAATGGATCGTTAAGGTATAGTGGTTTCTTAAATGAACTTCCATTTTTAATTTTATGCAACTTCTATTTTTATTTAATTTCCTTTAATTTTTATTCATTTTTAATTTTATGCAATTCCACTTTTATTTTTACTCTACTTCATTTTTATTCAATTTCTTTTTCTATTCAATTTCATTTTCCATTCAACTTCCTTTTTTATTTAATTTCCAAATAGATCATTAAGGTATAGTGGTTTCATTTTTATTCAATTTCCTTTTCTATAAAAAGGAAGTTCATTTAATTTTATTCAACTTCCATAAAATTAAACTTCCATTCAATAAAAATAAAAATGGAAGTTCATTCTTAAAAACCACTATGCCTTAACGATCATTTGGAAATTAAATAGAAAAAGGAAGTTGATCTATTTGGAAATTAAATAGAAAAAGGAAGTTGAATAGAAAAGGAAGTTGAATAGAAAAGGAAATTGAATAAAAATAGAAGTGGAAGTTGCATAAAATTAAAAATGGAAGTTCATTCAAGATTTATTTCTATTGAACTTCCATTTTTAATTTAATTTCCAAATGGATCGTTAAGGTATAGAAAAGGAAGTTGAGGAAAAATTAAATAGAAATTGAATTCATTTCTTGAATAAAAAAGGAAGATGCATTTTCTTTTATTTTAACGATCTATTTTATGCAACTTCTATTTTTATTTTCCTTTTCTATTCAACTTCCATTTTTAACTTTATGCAACTTCATTGAAGTTCATTCAAGAAAATAGAAGTTCAACCAAATGGATAGTGGAACAAAAGGAAATTAAACTTCCATAAATTAAAAATGGAAGTTGAATAGAAATTGAAGTTCAAGGAACCACTATACCTTAACGATCATTTTCTATTCAATTTCATTGAAGTTCATTCAAAAACTACTATACCTTAATGATCCATTTGGAAATTAAATAAAAAAGGAAGTTGAATAGAAAAGGAAGTTGAATAAAAATAAAAAATGGAAGTTCATAAAATAGATCATTAATCTATAGTGGACTTTCATTTTCCATTTTTATAAAATTTTTATTCTTTTATTCCACATCTATTTGGAAATTAAACAAAAAAGGAAGTTGAATAAAAATAAAAATGGAAGTTGCATAAAATTAAAAATGGAAGTTCATTCAAGAAACCACCACTATAGCTTAGCGATCTATTTGGAAATTAAATAAAAATGGATGTTGCATAAAATAAAATTGAATAAAAATTCGTTAAGGTATAGTGGTTTTTTGAATGAACTTCCATTTTTATTTCTATTCAACTTCCATTTTTATTTAATTTCCATTTCTATTCAACTTCATTTTTTATTTAATTTCCAAATAGATCGTTAAGGTATAGTGGTTATAGTGGTTTCTTGAATGAACGTCCATTTTTAATTTTATGCAGCTTCAATTTTTATTTAATTTCCAAATAGATCGTTTAGGTATAGTGGAAGTTGCATTTTTAATTTCAAGAAACCTCTATACCTTAACGAAATAAAAATAAAAATGGAAGTTCAACAAAAATGGAAAAGGAATAAAAAAGGAAGTTGAATGGAAAAGGAAATTGAATAAAAATAAAAGTTGAATAACCACTGTGCCTTAACGATCTATTTAAAAATTAAATAAAAAAGGAAGTTGAATAGAAAAGGAAGTTGAATAAAAAATGGAAATTGAATAAAAAAAGGAAGTTGAATAGAAAAGGAAATTGAATAAAAATATAAATGGAAGTTCAACTTTCTTTTCCAAATAGATCGTTAAGGTATAGTGGTTTCTTTAATGAACTTCCATTTTTAATTTTATGTTCTTAACGATCAATTTGGAAATTAAATAAAAAAAGGAAGTTGAATAGAAAAGGAAATTGAATAAAAATGCAAGTGGAATAGAAATTAAATAAAAAAGAAAATTGAATAAAAATGGAAGTTGCACAAAAATAAAAATGGAAGCTGCATAAAATTAAAAATGGAAGTTCATTCAAGAAACCACTATGCCTGAACGATCTATTTGGAAATTAAACCACTATACCTTAACGATCTGTTTGGAAATTAAATAAAAAAGGAAGTTGAAACCACTATACCTTAACAATCTATTTGGAAATTAAATAAAAAATGAAGTTCATTCAAGAAATAGAACTTCAAAAAATGCAAGTGGAAGTTGAATAGAAAAGGAAGTTCATTGAATAAACCATTTAATTTCCAAATAGATCGTTAAGGTATAGTGGTTTCTTCAATGAACTTCCATTTTGAAGGAAGGAATTGAAAGGAATCCAAATAGATCGTTAGAATAAAAATAAAAATGGAAGTTCCTTTTTTATTTAATTTCCAAATAGATCGTTAAGGTATAGTGGGCTTCCATTTATATTTTTATTCCACTTCTATTTTTATTCAATTTCCAAATAGATCGTTAAGGTATAGTGGTTTCTTGAATGAACTTCCATTTTTAATTTGTAAATAGATCGATAAGGTATAGTGGTTTCTTGAATGAACTTCCTGTCATGCCCCTAACCTGCCCCTAAAAGTTATGGACATGACCTAATCAGAAACATACGGAATGACCTGTCATGTATAATATTCGGGGCCTGAATGGAAGCGTTAAGATAAAAGAACAACACACAGACACTTCCATTGAGCTACTACAAAAAGGCCAGGACCATGACTCAAAATTTAAACATATAGTGAACTTGCATATGAGACTAAGTCACATACATATCTACAAGTTTAGCCCAGAGATTGGGCGTACAACATAATATTAGATACAAATCGACTTAACCAACAAAACATTTGTACAAAATGACAGGTTTAGCAAAACTGCACTAGCATGCAAAAGGGCTTCTCCATGTGCCTGGTTGTCCTTAGGCTGACAAAAGATAGATGATAATGATGCTAGAACGGACTTCCGAGCTGATTGCCTACAGAATCAGACAAAATTACAGAGTGAGACAAGCTCAGTGCATAATAATACTTAAGCAGTTTGATAACCAACTTTAATCATAATACATAACAGTGTATTCACAAATAAACTGAGATTCAAAAGTTAGTCTGATATGATTTTTACTTTCAGAATGGCCTTTGGCCTAATGTTACAGTTATAGCAGAACGGCCTTTAGGCCCAGAATTATCAGAACGGCCTTTCGGCCCAAAACAGCCTTACGGCCCAGAACAGCCTTTCGGCCCAGAACATACAAATATGTACATATATCTTGTCAACATTTCATTTTCATCGAGTTCCAATCAATACATACGCTAATATCGTAACTGACAGAAAACAGAATGTTATTAACAGACATTAGCAGTAAATAAATGTACGTTCAAAGTACTATTACTCACTGCGTTGTGACGGTGTGCTAGTGCCTTCTGGAGTGTGCCCTTGAGTTTAATTTAGGCAATCTTCACAAAATTCCCCAAATTTTTCACCTGGAGGGCTTCTCTCCCACACCCACATTTTTCCCCTCTTCTTAGTTACCCACAAGAGATGATTCTAAGTCAAAAATATCTCCAAGCTTAATATAAATCCATTTATTAATATAAAAAGAGAAAAAGACAAAATTTAATCGTTTAGGCATCCTAAATTGAAATTTCACAGAAAATTCCAGTAAAGCTTAAAAATCATGCAGATTTCAAATGTCAAATCAATTTCTGAAAATTAAGTCTTTAAGGCGCCCAATTTCAGATCCAAATAGGTTAATTGTGACAGATAATATTCTTAATCAACAGATAGTAATCCATTTTCTCTAAGTTTCATTTAATTCAATGTAATTTCACATAGAATTTCATAATATGTATTCGAAAACACAGAATAAAGAGCTGAAAAGATACCAGAATCATGTACGAGGGTCGGGTTATTACACTCTCCCCCCCTTAATTAAGTTTGGTCCTCCAAACTTGTTTTACCTTAGGACGAAAACAGATGCGGATATTGGTGTTGCATTTCATCTTCCTTTTCCCAAGTTGCCTCGGTTCCGTAATGCTCTTGCCACTCCACTTTCACCATTGGAATTTCTCGATTCCGTAACTGTTTCACCTGACGGTCCAGAATTCGGATTGGTTTTTCCTCATATGTTAACTTGTCAGTCAGCACAATTTGGTGATAATCAATAATATGTGATGGATCCGGGAGGTATCCTCGGAGCATAGAAACATGAAATACGTTATGAATCTGACTCCTATGTGGTGGAAGGGCAACTCGGTAGGCTACTGGACCCACTTTTTCTAAGATTTGAAAGGGACCAACATATCAAAATGTCAGCTTACCCCTTTTTCCGAATCTCGGGTGTCCTTTCATTGGGGTAACTTTCACAAAAACATGACTGTCCACATCAAACTCCAAATTCCTTCACCGGTTATCTGCATAACTCTTCTGTCTACTTTGGGCAGTTTTCAATCTTTCTCGAATAACTCTAACCTTTTCAGTTGTCAACTGGACAATCTCTGGCCCTAACAATGGTCTATCTCCAACCTTAGCCCAACACACGGGAGAACGGCACGGTCTTCCATACAGAGCTTCATAGGGTGCCATTTCAATACTCGAATGGTAACTGTTATTATACGCAAACTCAACCAATGGTAGATGAGTTTCCCAACTTTCCTGAAAATCCAAAATACACATTCGGAGCATATCTTCTAGTGTTTGAATTGTCCTCTCGGATTGTCCGTCTGTTTGAGGGTGGAAAGCTGTGCTAAACTTTAATTCTGTACCCATTGCATTCTGTAGACTCTGCCAGAACCTTGATACAAATTTTGGATCTCTATCTGACACGATTGAGACCGGAACACTGTGAAGCCTTACAATTTCATTCACATAGATCACAGCAAGTTTATCTGCATTATACTGGGTCTTCACAGGCAGGAAGTGGGCGGACTTTGTCAATCGGTCGACAATCACCCATACAGAATTCATCCCTCGGGGTGTTCATGGTAAGCCTACAACAAAATCCATGGTCAGATGTTTCCATTTCCACTCCGGGATTGGTAGGGGTTGTAATAATCCTGCGGGTCTTTGATGCTCTGCTTTTACCTGCTGACATTGCAAACACTTAGGAACAAACTCTGCGATTTCTTTCTTTATACTTGGCCACCAAAAATGTCGCTTCCAGTCCCGGTACATTTTAGTACTTCCTGGATGCATTGCAACTTTTGAGGCATGTGCCTCTTCCATTAATTTCCATTTAAGGTCTAACACGTTAGGAACACATACTCGGTTTTGAAATTTAAGCACAGAATCTATCAAAGTGAACCCCAGTTTCGGTTTTGTCTCCATTTCATCACATATCTTCTTTAGAGTTCCATCCTCCATTTGGTGTAATTTAATCTCCTCAAGTAATGTCGGTTGGGCCATCATTGTTGCTATTGTTGCTTCTTGACCATGTATCACCAAGTCGACCCCCATCTTATTCAGCTCACTTACCAACTCCTTTTCCTCTGTCAATAGACTTGCCAAATTTCCCATGTTTTTCCGACTAAGTGCGTCTGCCACCGTGTTGGATTTACCGGGATGATAGTGGATCTGTAAATCATAATCTTTAATAAGCTCTAACCACCGCCGCTGGCGCATATTCAACTCCTTTTGGGTAAAAATATATTTGAGACTTTTATGGTCGGTATAGATATCGCAAGTAGTTCCATACAGATAATGCCGCCAAATCTTTAAAGCAAAAACAACTGCAGCTAGCTCCAGATCATGCGTGGGGTAGCTCTTCTCGTGGGGTTTAAGCTGGCGAGAAGCATAAGCAATAACCCTTCCGCTCTGCATAAGCACACAACCGAGTCCTTTATATGATGCATCGCTGTAAATCACGAACCCCTCAGTACCAGATGGTAGGGCAAGAACCGGGGCTGTAGTCAACTTCATTTTTAATTCTTGGAAGGCAGATTCTCGCGGTTCCGTCCATTCGAATGCAACTCCCTTTTTAGTCAACTATGTAAGCGGTACAGCAATCTTAGAGAAATCCTGAACAAATCTCCGATAATAGCCGGCTAATCCCATGAAACTACGCACTTCAGTCACATTCATCGGGGTTGGCCAGTTTACAATCGCCTCAATCTTGTTTGGATCAACAGAGACTCCTTCCTTAGTTATAACATGCCCCAGAAATGCCACTTCATGTAGCCAAAATTCACACTTCTTTAGCTTTGCATACAACTTCTTCTCCCGGAGGGTTTGAAGGATTAAGCGAAGATGGTTTTCATGGGCCTCTGCATTCTTTGAGTAAATAAGGATGTCGTCAATAAAGACTACTACAAACTCATCCAGATAAGGTTTGAAGACACGGCTCATCAAATCCATAAATGCTGCTGGTGCGTTTGTAACTCCAAAGGGCATAACCAAAAATTCATAATGACCATACTGGGTTCGGAAAGCTGTCTTCTCAACATCATCAGCTTTAACTTTCAATTGGTGGTCTCCGGACCGTAAATCAATCTTAGAAAAGACCTGTGCCCCTTGTAATTGGTCGAATAAATCATCGATCCGTGGTAATGGATACTTATTCTTGATTGTTACTTTATTAAGCTCCCGGTAGTCTATACATAATCGGAGTGTTCCATCTTTCTTTTTCACAAACAGGACTGGTGCATCCCACGGAGAGACACTCGGGCGGATAAACCCCTTATCCAGTAATTCTTGCAACTGAATCTTCAATTCCCGCATTTCAGCTGGCGCCATTCGATACGGAGTTTTAGAAATGGGTTGGACTCCCGGTAGCACTTCAATCGTGAATTCGATTTCACGGTCCACTAATTCTCCTGGCAATTCTTCCGGAAAGATGTCCGGAAATTCACAGACAATTGAGATCGTCTCAGTATTTTCATTCCTTCTTAGCCCTTCCAAAACACTACATAAGTACCCCTGGCACCCTTTCTGAATTAATTTACAAGCCTTGGCTGCAGAAATCATATACGGTGGAGAGGTTACTCCCTGTCCCTGAAAAACAGATGCTGACTGCCCCGGAGGATGGAATTTGATTTGTTTCGTCAGGCAGTCTATAGTAGCACCATATTCACCCAACCAATCCATTCCCAGAATAATATCGAAAGAAGTCATATCAAGTGGTAATAAATTAGCATATACACGGACATCCCCAATGAGAAGTTCACAAGCAGAATAGACAGAAGTACAGATCATGGACTTTCCCATGGGCGATGATACACACAACACATAAGTCAATTCTTCTTCAGGTTTATCTAAGTTTTTCGCAAATAATTTTGACACAAAAGAACAGGTAGAGCTAGAATCAAATAAGACGTAAGCAGAATGACCATGAACCATAAATGTACCTGACACCACTGTTGTTGCATTATGTACATCCCCTGGAACCAACGCAAACACCCTGCCTTGCCTCGTAGTGTCCTTATTATTAACAGGTTTAGCAGCTGACTTAGCATTAGGAGCCGGTGTAGACCCTGCTGAGCTTATGGCAGTTTTATTACCAGTTTGTTGTTTCTTTTGCGGACAGTCTTTTATCAGATGCCCCGTTTTACCACATCCGAAACATGCTCCAGACAATCGGTGACAAACCCTACGATGCCTCCATCCGCATTCTGGACACACAGGAGCTGAATTTTGGGAAGAAGTAGTAATGCCGGAGATCCCTGAATTTTGCTTCTTGTTTGGTGAAGCAGTTGACCCCTTGAACCATTGGTTGTTCTGCCTTTTTCCTTTCCATTCAGAAATTCGAGTCTGAGCAGCAATATTTCCTTCTGCTATAACAGCCCTTTCTAACACATCAACGTAAGTAGGTAACTTCAACACATTAACTCGATCCTGGATAGCACCCCGCAATCCTCCTTCGAATTTGCACGCCTTCTTATATTCTGTATCTACCATGTGAGGAGCAAATCGGGCTAGTTCCGTGAATTGAGCTTCATATTCTGCAACAGTTTTATTTCCTTGTCTTAATGTTTTGAATTCAGTCACCTTCTTGTCCCGCATACTCTGGGGAAAATATTTGTCATAAAATAGCTCTAAGAATCTGTCCCATGTTAACCCCTGATGCATTGTTCTTGTGAGCATCCACCACCTTCGCGCCTCATCTTCAAGAGTAAAAGCAGCAAGCTGCACCTTTTGAATGTCAGTACAAGGGAAAACTTCAAACAACTTCTCTATTCCCAATACCCATGCCTTAGCTTTCATCGGTTCGATTCCGCCTTTAAACACTGGCGGTTTCATCTTTTTAAACTCCTTTGTAAGTGTAATGGTTCTGTCCTCAGCATGGAAATCTTGTACTGCCGGTGGGGGTACCGGTGGTGGTGGCGGTGGTTGTTCCTGTGGTTGTTGCTGTTGTGGTGGTTGCTGTTGCTGTGGCTGTTGTTGTTGTTGCCGTATGGTCTCTGCCATTTCCATAATCATCCTCTCCATCCTGTCCAACCGTGCGGTAGTAGCATCTTCCTGCTTCTCTGCCCTTGTTCTCACCATGATCTACACAACAATCAATTACAACATACACAAAAGAATACAATAGACTTTGATTATCATCATTAGCGTTAGCAGAAAACATTTAACGTTGCTATCAAACTACATGATGCTTACAACTTTCTAGACATCCTAAAGCTCAATGGATCCGTGTGTGAGATAGCAACTCGTGCTCTGATACCACTTGTCACGCCCCTAACCTGCCCCTAAAAGTTATGGACATGACCTAATCAGAAACAGACGGAATAACCTGTCAAGTATAATCTTCGAGGCCTGAATGGAAGCGTTAAGATAAAAGAACAACACGCAGACACATCCATTGAGCTACTACAAAAAGGCCAGGACCATGACTCAGAATTTAAACATATAGTGAACTTGCATCTAAGACTAAGTCACATACATATCTACAAGTTTAGCCCAGAGATTGGGCGTAGAACATAATATTAGATACAAATCGACTTAACCAACAAAACATTTGTACAAAATGACAGGTTTAGCAAAACTGCACTAGCATGCAAAAGGGCTTCACCATGTGCCTGGTTGTCCTTAGGCTGACAAAAGATAGATGATAATGGCGCTAGAACGGACTTCCGAGCTGATTGCCTACAGAATCAAACAAAATTACAGAGTGAGACAAGCTCAGTGCATAATAATACTTAAGAAGTTTGATAACCAACTTTAATCACAATACATAACAGTGCATTCACAAATAAACTGAGATTCAAAAGTTAGTCTGATATGATTTTTACTTTCAGAATGGCCTTTGGCCTAATGTTACAGTTATAGCAGAATGACCTTTAGGCCCAGAATTATCAGAACGGCCTTTCGGCCCAGAACATACAAATATGTACGTATATCTTGTCAACATTTCATTTTCATCGAGTTCCAATCAATACATACGCTAATATTGTAACTGACAGAAAACAGAATGTTATTAACAGACATTATCATTAAATAAATGTACGTTCAAAGTACTATTACTCACTGCGTTGTGACGGCGTGCTAGTACCTTCTGGAGTGTGCCCTTGAGTTTAATTTAAGCAATCTTCACAAAATTCCCCAAATTTTTCACTTGGAGGGCTTCTCTCCCACACCCACGTTTTTCCCCTCTTCTTAGTTACCCACAAGAGATGATTCTAAGTCAAAAATATCTCCAAGCTTAATATAAATCCATTTATTAATATAAAAAGAGAAAAAGACAAAATTTAATCCTTTAAGCACCCTAAATTGAAATTTCACAGAAAATTCCAGTAAAGCTTAAAAATCATGCAAATTTCAAATGTCAAATCAATTTCTGAAAATTAAGTCTTTAAGGCGCTCAATTTCAGATCCAAATAGGTTAATTGTGACAGATAATATTCTTAATCAACAGATAGAAATCCATTTTCTCTAAGTTTCATTTAATTCAATGCAATTTCACATAGAATTTCATAATATGTATTCGAAAACACAGAATAAAGAGCTGAAAAGATACCAGAATCATGTACGAGGGTCGGGTTATTACACTTCCACTTCCATTTTTATTCAATTTCCTTTTCTATAGAAATGGAAAATGAAATTGAATAAAAATAAAAATGGAAGCTGCATAAAATACCACTATACCTTAGCGATCTATTTGGAAGTGCATTCAAGAAACCACTATACCTTAACGATCTATTCAACTTCCATTTTTAAAATTTTTATGGCTTCCTTTTTTATTTAATTTCCAAATAGATCGTTCAGGAAGTTGAATGGAAAATGAAATTGAATAAAAATAAAAATGAAAATTAAATAAAAATGGAAGTTGAATAGAAATGGAAATTGAATAAAAATGGAAGTTATTTAAAAATAAAAATAAAAAAGGAAATTAAATAAAAAAGGAAGATCGTTAAGGTATAGTGGTTTAATTAATGAACTTCCATTTTTTTGCAGCTTCCATTTTTATTTAATTTCCATTATTCCACTTGCATTTCCAAATAGATCGTTAAGGTTTATTTTATTTCCAAATAGATCAAAGGAAGTTGAATAGAAAAAGGAAATTGAATAAAAATGGAAGTTGCATAAAAATGAAATTGAATAAAAATAAAAATAGAAGTTCATAAAATTAAAATGGAAGTTCATAAAAATGGAAATTGAATAGAGAAGGAAATTGAATAAAAATGAAACCACTATAGTGGTTTCCTGAATGAACTTCCACTTTTATTTTTATTCAATTTCAATTTCCTGATGGAAGTTCCTTTTCTATTCAACTTCCTTTTTTATTTAATTTCCAAATAGATCGTTAAAGTATAGTGGTTTCTTGAATGAACTTCCATTTTTTATTCCACTTCCATTTTTATTTTTATTCCAAATAGATCGTTAAGGAATAGTGGTTTCTTGAATGAACTTCAATTTTTATTTCTATTCAACTTCCTTTTTTATTCAATTTCCAAATAGATCGTTAAGGTATAGTGGTTTCTTGAATGAACTTTTCTATTCAACTTCCATTTTTATTTTTATTCCGCTTTTATTTTTATTTTTATTCAACTTCCTTTTTTATTGAATGAACTTCAATTTTTAATTTTATGCAGCTTCCATTTTTATTTTCCTTTTCTATTCAACTTCCTTTTTTATTTAATTTCCAAATAAATCGTTCAGGTATAGTGGTTTCTTGAATGAACTTCCTTTTTCAATTTTCTTTTCTATTCAACTTCCTTTTTTATTTCCACTTCCGCTTCTATTTTTATTCCACTTCTATTTTTATTCAACTTCCTTTTCTATTCAACTTCCTTTTTTATATGCAACTTTCATTTTTATTTTCTATTCAACTTCCTTTTTTATATGCAACTTTCATTTTTATTTTCTATTCAACTTCCTTTTCTATTCAACTTCCTTTTTTATTTAATTTCCAAATAAATCGTTAAGGTATAGTGGTTTCTTGAACGAACTTTCATTTTTAATTTTATGCAACTTCCATTTTTATTTTTATTCAATTTCCTTTTTATGCAAGTTCCTTTTCTATTCAACTTCCTTTTTTTATTTAATTTCCAAGTAGATCGTTAAGTTGAATAGAAAAGGAAATTAAATAAAAAAGGAATTAAAAATGGAAGTTCATTCAAGAAACCACTATACCTTAAGGTATAGTGGTTTCAATTTCCTTTTTTATTTAATTTCCAAATGCATCGTTAAGGTATAGTGGTTTATTGAATGAAGTTGCATTTTTAATTTTATGCAACTTCCTTTTTTATTTTTATTCCAAAATAGATCGTTAAGGTATAGTGGTTTATGAATGAACTTCCATTTTTAATTTTATGCAGTTTTCATTTTTATTTTTATTCCACTTCTATTTTAATTTCCAAATAGATCGTTAAGGTATACTGGCTTCTTGAATGAACTTCCTTTTCTATACAAAAGGAAATTGAATATAAATGGAAGTTGCATAAAATTAAAAATGGAAGTTCATTTAAGAAACCACTATACCTTAACGATCAATTTGGAAATTAAATAAAAATAGAAGTGGAATAAAAATAAAAATGGAAGATGCATAAAATTAAAAATGGAAGTTGAGGTATAGTGGTTTATTTAATTCAGGTATAGTGGTTTCTTCTTTAACTTTTATTTTTATTCAATTTCCTTTTCTATTTTTATTCAATTTCCTTTTCTATTCAACTTCCTTTTTTATTTAATGTCCAATTCAATTTCCATTTTTATTTAATTTCCAAATATAGTGGTTTCTTGAATGAACTTCATTTTTATTCAATTTTCTTTTCTATTCAACTTTCTTTTTTATTTAATTTCTTTTTCTATTTTTGTTCCACTTGCATATTCAAGAAACCACTATACCTTAACGATCCATTTTTAATTTTATGCAACTTCCATTTTTACGATCTATTTGAAAATTAAATAAAAAAGGAAGTTGAATAAAAATGGAAGTTCATTCAATAAACCACTATACCTTAACGATCTATTTGGAAATTAAATAAAAAAGAAAATTGAATAAAAGGAAATTGAATAAAAATAGAAGTTCAATAGAAAAGGGAAAATAGAAGTGAATCCATTTGGAAATTAAATAAAAAATAAAGTTGAATAGTTGAATAAAAAGATCATTAAGGTATAGTGGTTTCCAAATAGATTGAATGAAGTTGAATAGAAAAGGAAATTGAATTATTTAAGAAACCACTATACAATAGAATGAACTTCCTTAACGATCGTTAATTTTATTCCACTTCTATTAAAATTAAAAATGGAAGTTGCATAAAAAGGGAAGTTGAATATGGAAGTTAAATGGAAGTTCATAAAATTTCCTTTATTCAACTTCCTTTTCTATTCAGGAAAATAATGGGAAATTGAATAAAAATGGAAGTTGAATAAAAAGGAAATTGCATAATAGTGGTTTCCATTCCCAAATAGATCCTTATTTAATTTCCTTTTCTATGCAACTTCCACTTTTATTAACGATCGTTCAGGTATAGTGGTTTTTTGAATGAACTTCCAATTTCAATTTCCTTTTCTATTCAACCTCCTTTTTTATTTAATTTCCAAATAGATCATTAAGGTATAGTGGTTTCTTGAATGAACTTCCATTTTTATTTTTATTCCACTTCGATTTTTATTTTTATTCAATTTCATTTTTAATTCAACTTCCTTTTTTATTTAATTTCCAAATGGATCGTTAAGGTATAGTGGTTTCTTGAATGGAAAACCTTTTCTATTCAACTTCCTTTTTTATTCAAATTAAATAGATCGTTCAGGTATAGTGGTTTCTTGAATGAACTTTTTTATTCAATTTCCTTTTCTATTCAACTTTCTTTTTTATTTAATTTCCTTTCTTTAATGAACTTCCATTTTCAACTTCCTTTTTTATTTAATTTCCAAATGAACTTCCATAAAAATAAAAAAATTTCCAAATAGATCGTTATTTAATTTCCAAATAGAACTTCCATTTTTAATTTCCTTTTCTATTCAACTTCCTTTTTATGCAACTTCCATTTTTAATTTTATGCAGCTTCCATTTTTATACTGGTTTAATTTCCAAATAGATCGTTAAGGTATAGTGGTTTCTTGAATGAAAATAAAATTGAATAAGTTGAATAAAAAAGGAAATTGAATGAACTTCCATCTTTAATTTCATTTAACGATCTATTCAACTTCCTTTTCAATTTCCATTTTCATTTCCTTTTTTATTGAATAAAATAAGACCGTTAAGGCATAAAATTCTATTCAAAATGAACTTCCACTATGCCACTATACTTGAATGATCTATTTGGAAGTTGAATAAAAATTAAAAAAGGAAGTTCATTCAAGAAACCACTTTAACGATCTATTTGGACATTTTATTCAATTTCCATTTTAAAAATGGAAGTTGAATAAAAAATGAAATTGAATATAAATAAAAATAGAAGTTGAATAGAAAAGGAAATCTATTTGAAAATTAAATAAAAAAGGAAGTTGAATAGAAAAGGAAGTTCATTTTCCAATTTTAAAAATACAAGTGGAAATTGAATAAATGGAAATTAAATGGAAATTGAATAAAAAAAGATCTACTTGGAAATTAAATTAAAAAGGAAGTTGAATAGAAAAGGAAATTGAATAAAAATAGTGGTTTCTTGAATGAACTTCCATTTTTCATTCAATTTCCTTTTCTATTCAACTTCCTTTTTTATTTTATTTCCAAATAGATCGTTCAGGTATAGTGTTTCAACAATGAACTTCCTTTTTCAACTTCCTTTTCTATTCAACTTCCTTTTTTATTTAATTTCCTTTCTTTAATGAACTTCCATTTTCAACTTCCTTTTTATTTAATGTCTAAATAGATCGTTAAGGTATAGTGGAAATTGAATAGAACAGAAAGTTGAATAAAAATATAAATGGAAGTGGCAAAAATGGAAGTTGCATAAATTTAAAAATGGAAGTTGCATAAAATTGAAAATGGAAGTTCATTCAAGAAACCACTATACCTTAACGATCTATTTGGAAATTAAATAAAAAAAAAGGAAGTTGATTGGAAAAGGAAATTGAATAAAAATGCAAGTGCAATAAAAATAAAAATATAAATGAAAGTTGAATAAAAATAAAAATGGAAGTTGCATAAAATTAAAAATGAAAATTAAATAAAAAAGGAAATTGAATGGAAAAGAAAATTGAATAAAAATGCAAGTGCAATAAAAATAAAAATATAAATGGAAGTTGAATAAAAATAAAAATGGAAGTTGCATAAAATTAAAAATGGAAATTAAATAAAAAAGGAAATTGAATGGAAAAGGAAATTGAATAAAAATGCATTTCTATTTAACTTACTTTTTTATTTAATTTCCAAATAGATCGTTAAGGTATAGTGGTTTTTTGAATGAACTTCTTTTTTAAATTTTATGCAACTTCCATTTTTAAGATATAGTGTTTTTTTTAATGAACTTCCATTTTTATTTCCTTTTCTATTCAACTTCCTTTTTTATTTAATTTCCAAATAGATCATTACGGTAAGGTATAGTGGTTTCTTGAATGAACTTCCATTTTTTATTTTATGCAGTTAAGGTATAGTGGTTTCTTGAATGAACTTCCATTTTTATTCAACTTCCTTTTCTATTCAACGATCTATTTTTATTCAATTTTTATTTAATTTCCAAATAGATCGTTAATCTATAGTGGTTTCCATTTTTAATTTTATGCAACTTTCATTTTTATTTAATTTCCAAGTAGATCGTTAAGGTATAGTAGTTTCTTGAATGAACTTCCATTTTTAATTTTATGCAACTTCCATTTTTATTAAAAGGAAATTTCCAAATAGATCGTTAAGATATAGTGGTTTCTTGAATGAACTTCCATTTTCAATTTCCTTTTCTATTCAACTTTTTTTTTTTATTTAATTTTCAAATAGATCGTTAAGGTATAGTGGTTTCCACTTCTATTTTTATTCAAAAAGGGAAGTTGAATGAAAATAAAAATGGATATTGCAAAGGAAATTGAATAAAAAAGGAATAGTTCATTCAAGAAACCACTATTCAACTTCCTTTTTTATTCATTCAATTTCCTATTCAATAATCCACTATACCTTAACGATTTATTTAATTTCCAAATGGATCGTTACGGCATAGTGGTTTCTTGAATGAACTTCCATTTTTAATTTTATGCAACTTCCACTTCTATTTTTATTCAATTTCCTTTTTTATTTAATTTCCAAATAGACTTCTTTTTTTGCATTTTTAATTTTATGCAACTTTCATTTTTATTTTTATTTTTATTCAATTTCTTTTTCTATTCAACTTCCATTTTTATTTAATTTCCAAATAGATCGTTCAGGTATAGTAGTTTCTTGAATGAACTTCCATTTTTAATTTTATGCAGCTTCCATTTTATTTTTTATTTTTATTCCACTTCATTTTTTATTTTTATTCCGCTTCTATTTTTAATTTTTATTTCTATTCAACTTTCATTTCCTTTTTTGTTTAATTTCCAAATAAATTAGAAATGAAATTGAACTATACCTTAACGATCTATTGCATAAAAATGGAAGTTCATTCAAGAAACCACTATTTTTATTCAACTTCCTTTTCTATTTTACTTCAAGAAACCACTATACCTTAACGATCTATTTGGAAATTAAACAAAAAAGGAAGTTGAATAGAAAAGGAAATTGAATAAAAATGCAAGTGGAAGTTGAATAGAAAAGGAAATTGAATAAAAATGCAAGTGCAATAAAAATAAAAATTGAAAATGGAAATTGAATAGAAAAGGAAATTGAATAAAAATGGAAGTGGAATAAAATAAAAATGGAAGATGCATAAAATTAAAAATGGAAGTTTACTCAAGAAACCAGCTTCCACTTTCCTTTTCTATTCAACTTCCTTTTTTATTTAATTTCCAAATAGATCGTTATGGTATAGTGGATTTTTGAATGAACTTCCATTTTTAATTTTATGAAGTTCATTCAAGAAACCACTATACCTTAATGATCATTTTCTATTCAACTTCCTTTTTTATTTAAACCGGAGGTTTATTGGAAGAAAAGGGGCTGGACCTCTAAACCGAAGTGTAGATACAGCTCATATGCTTATCTAAATTGAAGTGTAGATACAGCTCATATGCTTATCTAAATTGATGTGTTGATATAGCTCATATGCTTATCTATTGAAGTGTTGATATAGCTTATTTGCTTATCTGTTGAGACATTGATGTAGCCTGTATGCTTATCTATTGTGAAATGGAAAATGAGATGAAACATGAACACTATGGTCATGTAATGAAAATGGTTTGTGAATTGATTTATGGGAATTAAACATTTATCAATTGCTAATGTCTTAGTTACTACTTATATTGTGTTTAGCATATCTCTACTGGGCGTTGGTTCACCCTATATGGGACATTATTTTCAGGTACAGGTAGCATACCACCTCCAAGGTCATAGCTTGGATGATGATGAGAGTTGAAGACTCTTTTTGTTTAATTTGTTTGTATTATATGTATATCAAGCCAAGGGCTTCTTTTGTATAGACTTAGTACTCTTCTTTTGTGTAATCAAGTGTTGACTTGGAAAGCTGTAAGCCCTTAGGGCATTTGCTTTTGTTGTTAACATGTAATACTGTTGTAAGAACTACTCTGATGAATAGAAATGGTTGATTTATCTTATATCAATGCATGTTTAATTGATGGGTTTTAGGTATTATTTTGAGGGCGTTACAACTTGGTATCAGAGCGTACCGGGTTTGAAGGGCGTTACAACTTGGTATTAGAGCGTACCGGGTTCGAATACTTTGGGTACGTGGGAAGTGATTAGGATCACAATGGGTTTGTCTCGCTTGATAGAGACTTAGGTGTAGTGTCATATGCTATGTGTTTAAATTGATAACATGCTTATGTGACTATGTGGGTATGGGATTTAATTTCTAGGATGTTGATTGGATCCTTGGGTTTCTGTGAGTCCTGTTGGAAAAGCACTTGATCAATGCTGTTTCTAACCGGAACTCTAGCAACGCCTCGGGACTATCATTATTCGGAAATGAAATTCGTAAGTGCTTATGTGCTTACGTGGAGTGAATTACAGTTGTTCATGTGTTAGAACGCGAGTGTTTAGTTTCGGCACATTTATGAATGTGCTAACGTCTCTTGTTACCTTTATTAGGATGTCGGGACGAGGAAGTTTTGATTTCCCTCCTTCCGCTCGGGAAGAGCTGAGAAAGCAGTTTGTGGAGTTACGCCAAGGTACTACACCTTTGGCGCAGTTTGAAGCATGGTTTGCTAACCTGTCGAGGTTTGCTCCAGAGTTGGTGGAGACGGAGGAATTGCGTTGTTCGGAGTTTGAGAGTAAGCTGTGTGACGACATCCGTGTAAGGATTGCGGGGTCTTGGCATAGGAGTTACAGTGTGCTTGTTAAGGCTGCGACTCATGTGGAGGCAGCGGTGCTAGCAATGGGGTAGAATAGGGTAGGGGCCCCGGTTATGAGTGTTGGTCGGGTTAGGGAGGAGGCCATTTCAGCAGCTCCTATGACTCAGAGTATTGGTAAGCCTTTTAAGAGGTAGAAGAGTTTTAATCCGCAGCAATTTCAGAGAGCTCAGTCTGGCTCTACTCTTCCAGTGCCGAGTTTAGGTTCGGAAAAGGGCGAACGAGAGGTTGTCACTTGTTTCAAATGTGGTCAGCTAGGCCACAAGTCCCCAGCTTGCCCACAGAGGAAGAGGGCAGGGCCGGCAGTCCGACCAGTAGTTGTACCACTAGAATCATCTAGCCAGCCAGGTTTTGGGCCGATCAAATGTTCAGTGGAGAAACAATTGTTGGGGTCTTCATCAGCTCAGACTTTGAATCAGTCTCGTGCTCAGGAGCTGCTTATTTGTTGGGGGTGTAATCAGCCTGGTCATTTCAAACGTTTCTGTACCCAGCCAGGGGCTTCTTTGGGAGTTTTGCAACCTAGTTGGGTCCAGCCTTATTCAACTGGACAGGGGCAGTATCGTTTTGGGAGACAAGCAGGCCAGATTTCGAGGGCCTCGGAAGAGTCGAGTTCCCACACCCCAGTTGGGGAAGTTTGTGGTTGTTCCAGGTGTGGACAGAGGGGACACGTCAGTAGTTCTTGTCTGTGGCTTATAGGCTCGTAGGTTATCTTGTGTTTGGGAATGTCAAACTTTGGCGGTCTGGCGAGGGACGGTAGTGGTGGTAATACCGATTGGATGGTTTTGTTTTGACCAGTCTGTTTTGTAATCGGTGAATTATCGTCTTGTAATCATTGGGTTCTGTTGTGTAACCAATGTGTTTTGGGAATGTTGAAACATCTAAACTGTTTGTTTATATATATATATGCTTTGTTTGTTAACTTACTTGGATTGAGTGGTTTGGAGCATGTTGTAGCCCTAAAGTTTCATTAATGTGATAAGTTGTTGTAAGGCCATAAAATTTTTGGTAATAATGCATTTATATGCGTGTGATTAATGTGGAAGAATTATTAAGGGATGCGTATCCCAATCAGGACTATTATGGGGCTAGAATAGTTATACTTGCCGGGTGTGCGGAACCTCATGGGTGCTACCCATTTAATCTTATGTGTATGGTAGAGATTGTGGTCTCTTGTTGGGAGAACTCCTCGAGGGGATGTGAAGTGTGAGATTAATACTAGGTGTAGTATGTATCTAACATGGTATTTTACGAGGGCATAGCGCATAATCTTGTTAGGATTAGACTTGTACCTTCGTGGTAGATAACGTTGCCAAATTTGCATATGTGTGATCGGTTGTTCTAATTGGGGGAGTGTTAGTCCTTATATCAGATTGTGGTTGTTGGCATCGGGGAGCGGTACGTTGTGAGCAGCTAGTGTTATATCTTGGGCAGTGGTATACTGGGTATTTTCCAAGTTTTCAGATTCTTTCACTGTGATCGAATGCGAGAGGTTTGTACCTTAATACCGGGTTGGTCGGGGGATGTTGTCAGTAGGATTGGTTGGGTGTATAACCCGTGATTAGGATGTGACCCATGAGTAGAGTCACGGTGGTATCGTGTTTGCGAGTGAAGGTTTGGGATAATAGAGAGGAGGGTGAGGACTTTTACTTCTTTGGAAAGTTAGGATGGGGCGTCTTTGAAAGCCCTGTCGGTGGCAGGCGATTGTGCCGGGGTTTGGTTCAAGGTGGTTGTCCAGCGTTAGCATTGGCTAGTGGTTTGGCACGGAGGCTTAGTGTCTTGATTGTACTCTCGGAATGAGTGGCAAGTGGGATGGGGGATAAAGAGTGGACCCTATGAGTCCTTAAGGGATGAAGGCAATAGGTTTGCTTGTGTTCGTTACGAACAGTTACTTGATAGTGATAAGTGTCGTGGTGTGGTAAACCCTTGTCAGCTAATTCAGTACAAGGAAACGGGTATGTGAATTATATTATTTTGAGTTCAGTCGAGGTGGCGAGTGAAATCTCTGAAAGAGGGATTTAGTATGGGTGTAAGATAGCTTGCATTGAATGAGGAGGTTTTGCTTGGTGCGGTGCATGCTAGTGTGAGTCCCGGCTAAGAGAGGTTAAGTTCTTAGGCCACGTAGTCTCCGGGAAAGGCCAATGTTGTGGCCGATGCCCTTAGGAGGAAATCCATTAGTGATGTAGCTTGTATAGCCATTCGGGAATGGGAGATGTTGGGTGCACTTGGCGAGTTTGATTTGCTTTTGGGCGAATCCATGAGGCTGCGGCCTTGTTTTCTGTTGTTGCGCAGCCTACACTAGTGAGTCGAGTGTTAGAGGCACAGGGAGGTGACCTTAAGGTAGAATCCCTTCGAGAGAAGATCTCCAGTGGAAGGGTTGAGAAGGGTTTGACGGTGTATCCTGACCTGAGTGTGAGATATCGAGACCGTCTGTTTGTGCCGGAGTCTTGCTAAGAGGAAGTACTCTGAGAGTTTCACCATTCACGCCTTGCAGTGCATCTGGGAGGCACTATGATGTATCGGGATTTGGGTCTCCAGTTTTGGTGGCGAGGTATGAAGAGAGATGTGGCAGTTTTCATATCGAAGTGCTTTACTTGTCAGCAAGTGAAGGCCGAGCATCAGAGGCCAACGGGTTTGTTGCAACCCTTACCTATTGCCGAGTGGAAGTGGGAGCATGTTATTATGGACTTCATTGTAGGTCTTCCGAGGACTCAGCGGGGTAGTGATGCTATTTGGGTGGTTGTGGACCGGTTGACTAAGTCAGCGCACTTTATCCCTATGCGCGTGAGAGATTCGGTAGATCATCTTGCCAACTTGTATATTTGGGACATAGTGAGATTGCACGGGGTCCCAGTGACGATCGTCTCAGATAGAGACCCTCGTTTTACTGCTAGGTTGTGGCAGAGTTTGTAGAGTGCCTTGGGTACTAAGCTGACCTTTAGTACGGCTTATCACCCTCAGACTGACGGGCAGTCTGAGCGTACTATTCAGATCCTTGCGGATATGCTTCGGGGTTGTGTCCTTGACTTTAGTGGGACGTGGGAGAGGCATTTGCCCTTGGTGGAGTTTGCTTACAACAACAGTTTTCAGTCTAGCATCGGTATGGCACCGTTTGAGGCCTTGTATGGCCGACCGTGTAGGTCTCCAGTTTGTTGGGCCGAGGTGGGTGATGCACCTTTGTTGGGTCCGAAGTTGGTGAGGGAAACGACGGAGAAGGTTGAGCTTATCCGTAGGAGGCTTGTTACAGCCCAGAGTCGTCAGAAATCTTATGCCGACCGTAGGAGGAGACCTTTGGTGTTTGAGGTAGGTGATCATGTCTTTCTAAAGATATCACCTAGGCGGGGATTGATGAGGTTTGGGAAGAGCGGGAAGTTGTCCCCTCAGTTTATTGGTCCTTTTGAGATCCTTGAGAGGATTGGAGAGGTTGCGTATCGTTTGGCCTTGCCACCGCAGTTGTCCGAAGTACATGACGTGTTTCATTTGAGTATGCTTCGGAAGTATAAGCCAGATCCATTCCATGTGTTAGATTGGACCGACTTAGAGGTAGATGAGGATGCCTCGTACGAAGAGAGGCCGGTTCGGGTCTTAGATAGGCAGGATCAAGTCTTGCGATGCAAGACCATTCCCTTGGTAAAGGTTTTGTGGAAACATCACGGAGTGGAGGAAGCCACTTGGGAACGTGAGTTGGAAGTCCGTGAAAAATATCCGGACATGTTTTGTAATAACCCGACCCTCGTGCACATTTTCTATTTGTTTTGTGATGTTGAATGTTTATTGTAGAATCCTCTGGGAATTTAAAAGTTAGGCAAGTAAAGTTCAAGTTTAAGGCATGTTTAAGAGAGCCTATCTGTTTAACAAGACACGTATCTGTTCTCTAAGAATGTTTAAAGCAAGAATTGGAAGTTTTAGCGACTTAATTACCTGAAATTGATTTCACATATGCGAATAACATGATTTTTAGGTAATATTAAGCAACGTTGTGAAATTTCAATTTGGGATGATTAAACGATTCATTTTTGTCCTATTAGCTTTCATTTATTTATATGTGGGAACTCTTGACCCTTAAGCCTTAGATTTTGAGATTCCATGTATTTACTAGGAGAGAAGAGAGTGAGGTCAAGAACAAGAGAGTATAGGAAGAATCAAAGCTAAGGTAAGATGGAATTCTCTAATCTAATTTCCTTCTCCTCAATTTGAAGTAAAAGTTTTCATTATGACATGTTGTAGCATGAATTAAAGTGGAAAGGAACTCTTGCTTATGAGTGTTGAAGTTTTAATGCCTTAACAAACATCTAAGTGTCTCCCTCTCCTTAACAAATTGGTACTTGTCATAGTGATCATGATTTTGAAGCTTTGTTCCATGTTATAAGTAAGTGATATAAGCATACTTGTGTATATCATGTTATGATGGGTGGAAGTGGGGTTCAAGATGAGTTTTAATTCTTGATTGGTTAATTGAATGTGTTCATGAGTTTAATCTAAGGTAGATTGTGATTTGAAGCACCTTTCATTCCATGTTTTGAGCCTTGAATTTGTATTTAAAATTTTCAATTGAGGGCCCCTTAACATTCCCAAAAGAACCCCCATTTTGTACCAAATTTCGGGCAAAACTTGCAGAATCGCCGCACGTGCGGGAGTCATGGCCGCACGTGCGGGAGCCAATCGCCGCACGTGCGGGGGTTGTGGCCGCACGTGCAGGAGAAGAGGAAAATTTTGGATTTCGGTTCTACCTAAAAAGCACGTGCGGGGCCATTTTGCCGCATGTGCGGGGAAGTTTGCCGCACGTGCGGGGCTTACCGCCGCACGTGCGGCACATGCTGAAAAATCTGGGATGCTCCGTTTTGCGTGCAGAACCCTCTAAAATTGTCAGAATGTGTATTTGATGACATTTTGATATGTATTAATTTGTTCGAAATAAAGCGAAACGCAATGTGTTTTGATATGAAAAATGAACTAAAGTTGGAGTTGTAAATGTGTGCAGGGCACACTACGGGCGGAACAAGCACGTCACCTCAACACTGTGAGTAGTAGTACTGTGCTAAAATATTGATAATGTTTATGCACAAGATTATGTTATGCTTATGCTTCAAGTATGTATGTTATGTAACAAAGAAATATGTTATGCTTATGCTCCAAGTATGTGTGTGAAATAAGAAAAACATGCCTTCAAGAAAACTTCGAAACCAAGTTACTCAGTTATGGAAATATGAAACAAAGTGCTACACGGAACTAAGTGCTACAATGGGAGCCACCTCTAGAATCCGTGTGAGACACCTCTTGAGTTCATACACACACGATACAAGGGCTTATGCCACATGATCCAAGGGCTTATGCCAACTTATCCAAGGGCCTCGTGCCATTATGTTCAAGGGCTTAATGCCACATGTTCAAGGGCCTTGTGCCGCTATGTTTAAGGGCTTTTAGCCATCAAGTTTCAAGGGCTTCGCGCCACTACACGCACGTGATTATGTTATAAGACAGAATCAGACTCAGACTAGCACTCTCAATTCTGTATTTCATTTAAGCATGATTCTTCTAAAGTTCAAGTTTGCGTCATTTTTATTTTAAGACTACTATTCACTGAGCTTGACCCACCCTGTGTTATGTCTGTTTCTGTAGGTAACCAACCAGGTAGCCAATCCTAGCCACGACGCCCATGCTCTTTTGTCAACCTCATAGTTCAAGCACTACACATGACGCCACTGATTTCTGTTAAGCTTATTAGGAAGTTGGCTTATTTTTGGTTGGCCACTTAAGGTTGTGAATGTAGACTTCCATATTTTGGTCATGCCTAAATACAAGGCTGGAACTATATGAATATATACATGTTATATATCAGCAATGTTATGGCTTGTATGTGATGTATGTGAGATCCTGACATGTAGATATAGCTCAATGGAATTCATATGCATTGTTGTTCATACTTTATGCTTCCGTCAGGGCCCCATAGACCTTTTATTACAGAATAAACATTGGTATGCGAACGAGTCATGCCCAGCCATCAAGTTTCAAGGGCTTCGCGCCACTACACGCACGTGATTATGTTATAAGACAGAATCAGACTCAGACTAGCACTCTCAATTATGTATTTCATTTAAGCATGATTCTTCTAAAGTTCAAGTTTGCGTCATTTTTATTTTAAGACTACCATTCACTGAGCTTGACTCACCTTGTGTTATGTCTGTTTCTGTAGGTAACCAACCAGGTAGCCAATCCTAGCCACGACGCCCATGCTCTTTTGTCAACCTCATAGTTCAGGCACTACACATGACGCCACTCATTTCTGTTAAGCTTATTAGGAAGTTGGCTTATTTTTGGTTGGCCACTTAAGGTTGTGAATGTAGACTTCCATATTTTGGTCATGCCTAAATACAAGGCTGGAACTGTATGAATATATACATGTTATATATCAGCAATGTTATGGCTTGTATGTGATGTATGTGAGATCCTGACATGTAGATATAGCTCAATGGAATTCATATGCATTGTTGTTCATACTTTATGCTTCCGTCAGGGCCCCATAGACCTTTTATTACAGAATAAACATTGGTATGCGAACGAGTCATGCACAGCTATCAAGTTTCAAGGGCCTCGCGCCACTACACGCACATGATTATGTTATAAGACAGAATCAGACTCAGACTAGCACTCTCAATTCTGTATTTCATTTAAGCATGATTCTTCTAAAGTTCAAGTTTGCGTCATTTTTATTTTAAGACTACTATTCACTGAGCTTGACTCACCCTGTGTTATGTCTGTTTCTGTAGGTAACCAACCAGGTAGCCAATCCTAGCCACGACGCCCATGCTCTTTTGTCAACCTCATAGTTCATGCACTACACATGACGCCACTGATTTCTGTTAAGCTTATTAGGAAGTTGGCTTTTTTTTGGTTGGCCACTTAAGGTTGTGAATGTAGACTTCCATATTTTGGTCATGCCTAAATACAAGGCTGGAACTGTATGTATATATACATGTTATATATCAGCAATGTTATGGCTTGTATGTGATGTATGTGAGATCCTGACATGTAGATATAGCTCAATGGAATTCATATGCATTGTTGTTCATACTTTATGCTTCCGTCAGGGCCCCATAGACCTTTTATTACAGAATAAACATTGGTATGCGAACGAGTCATGCCCAGCCATCAAGTTTCAAGGGCTTCGCGCCACTACACGCACGTGATTATGTTATAAGACAGAATCAGACTCAGACTAGCACTCTCAATTATGTATTTCATTTAAGCATGATTCTTCTAAAGTTCAAGTTTGCATCATTTTTATTTTAAGACTACTATTCACTGAGCTTGACTCACCCTGTGTTATGTCTGTTTCTGTAGGTAACCAACCAGGTAGCCAATCCTAGCCACGACGCCCATGCTCTTTTGTCAACCTCATAGTTCAGGCACTACACGTGACGCCACTCATTTCTGTTAAGCTTATTAGGAAGTTGGCTTATTTTTGGTTGGCCACTTAAGGTTGTGAATGTAGACTTCCATATTTTGGTCATGCCTAAATACAAGGCTGGAACTGTATGTATATATACATGTTATATATCAGCAATGTTATGGCTTGTATGTGATGTATGTGAGATCCTGACATGTAGATATAGCTCAATGGAATTCATATGCATTGTTGTTCATACTTTATGCTTCCGTCAGGGCCCCATAGACCTTTTATTACAGAATAAACATTGGTATGCGAACGAGTCATGCCCAGCCATCAAGTTTCAAGGGCTTCGCGCCACTACACGCACGTGATTATGTTATAAGACAGAATCAGACTCAGACTAGCACTCTCAATTCTGTATTTCATTTAAGCATGATTCTTCTAAAGTTCAAGTTTGCGTCATTTTTATTTTAAGACTACCATTCACTGAGCTTGACTCACCTTGTGTTATGTCTGTTTCTGTAGGTAACCAACCAGGTAGCCAATCCTAGCCACGACGCCCATGCTCTTTTGTCAACCTCATAGTTCAGGCACTACACATGACGCCACTCATTTCTGTTAAGCTTATTAGGAAGTTGGCTTATTTTTGGTTGGCCACTTAAGGTTGTGAATGTAGACTTCCATATTTTGGTCATGCCTAAATACAAGGCTGGAACTGTATGTATATATACATGTTATATATCAGCAATGTTATGGCTTGTATGTGATGTATGGGAGATCCTGACATGTAGATATAACTCAATGGAATTCATATGCATTGTTGTTCATACTTTATGCTTCCGTCAGGGCCCCATAGACCTTTTATTACAGAATAAACATTGGTATGCGAACGAGGCATGCCCAAACTTTTAGGGGCGGGTTTGAGGTTGTGACATGTTTGTTGATGTGTAATCATGTAATGAAATTTTGTAATAGTATTGAACTTTAAGAGCATTATATATGTCTTAAGTTGTAAAACATTGTGAGTGTTTTGGTAAATGGAAGCTATGTTAACATTATGTATGTTAAATATTTTGTGGAAATGCAAGCATGATATAAATGTTGCATGTGTTATGGAATTGTGGAAAATGTGTTGAAACTGGTGAATTTCAAAAAAATAAAAAAATAAAAAAAAATATAATGCAAGTTGTTGTATAATGTGAATTGCCTCTTGAAAAGAGATGGGATTGACCGGTAGTAGGTCGGGTTGTTTAATATTATTGTGGTAATATTGTTGAGAATAGAGAAAAACCTATTTTTGAAAAACTTATGCTTAATTTCGGGGACGAAATTCTTTAAGGGAGGGAGGTTATAGCGATCCGGGTTTCCCTTTTCTTTATTTGTCGTATCTAGACTCGGTTCCGTGGATGTGTTGTTGTCATTCTCCTATCCCTATTCTCTACTCTTTGTTTTTGAGTTTTGGATTGTTTTGGGCAAGTTGGGAATAGGTTGGTTGTGTCGAGAAACCTAGAAAAGTTGCCCAGAATTTGGCCTCTCCGCTCGAGCGGGGAAATCACCCATCCGGTATTTAGTCTGCAGTGTTGGACGCTCGAGTGAGGGATAGGCCGCTTGAGCGGGAGTCTATGTGTGCTGTTCGAGCGGGGAGTTAGACGCTTGAGTGGGGACCTGTCTGCAAAAGTTCTAGGAGCATGCATCCGCCGCTCGAGCGGCGAATCGGACACTCGAGCGGGGATCTGTGAGTGACGCTCGAGCGGGGCTTTTGCCGCTCGAGCGGGGAGGCTTTTATGTAAAGCCGAGATCCGACTTTTTGTTCACTTTTCAACATCCTTTCTCTCTCTTACTTTTCCGAACAGTTATTTTGAGAGTTCCTCTCACTAAAACCCTAACTTCTCTCTTAGGATTGATCTAGTAGGAGTTGTTTTCTCACCTTGGGCCTTTACAAAAGTTGTGTTGATCGTCGAGAGCTATCTTTTAATCTAAAAATTTTGGGATTTGGAGCATTTTCGTTTTCTTCATCTCCTTCGTTGGGTTCCATCATTCGAGGTAGGGATTCCTACTCACTATTATGGGTTTTAACCTAGATTATTGGGCATTTTGTTAAATGGTTTGATTTAGGGATCTAGGGTTTGAAATATTAAAAGAGGGTTTTGTCATTTTGATTCTTAAATATGTATTTTGGATTTCAAAATAGTAAGATTGTTGTTGGTTGTTGAAATATGGACCATTGGGTCAATATTGAGAAACGGGGTAGAAAATCCTAATTTGTTGAATAAATTAATTAAGATAATTAATTTGGGAAAGTTATGAGATTGTGAAATTGAATCGAATATAATGAAATTGGCTCATTATAAAGTGGACTAGTGATGTTGGATTATTTAATCCCTCACCTTTGAAATTGCGGATATTTTATCTGTTGGTGCTTTTATTATCTGTTTAGAAATAATTGCTTGGGCTACCGGTGGAGGGTAGTTTTGATTTGTTGTAGACAATGCATGTTGATTAGGCAAACTAAAACTAATCAATTGAATATGTCATAGAGTATGGCAGTTGATAGAATACATTAACGTTATGTATTGATTGATTATGTATACTATCCATGTGTATATACATTATGTTGTCCTGTGTTACGGTTTATTAGAAGAAAGGGGCTGGACCTCTAAACCGAACGGTTTATTGGAAGAAAGGGGCTGGACCTTTAAACCGGAGGTTTATTGGAAGAAAGGGGCTGGACCTCTAAACCGAAGTGTAGATACAGCTCATATGGTTATCTAAATTGAAGTGTAGATATAGCTCATATGCTTATCTAAATTGAAGTGTTGATACAGCTCATATGCTTATCTATTAAAGTGTTGATATAGCTTATTTGCTTATCTATTGAGACATTGATGTAGCCTATATGCTTATCTATTGTGAAATGGAAAATGAGATGAAACATGAACACTATGGTCATGTAATGAAAATGGTTTGTGAATTGATTTATGGGAATTAAACATTTATCAATTGCTAATGTCTTAGTTACTGCTCATATTGTGTTTAGCATATCTCTACTGGACGTTGGCTCACCCTATATGGGACATTATTTTCAGGTACAGGTAGCATACCACCTCCAAGGTCATAGCTTGGATGATGATGAGAGTTGAAGACTCTTTTTGTTTAATTTGTTTGTATTATATGTACATCAAGCCAAGGGCTTCTTTTGTATAGACTTAGTACTCTTCTTTTGTGTAATCAAATGTTGACTTGGAAAGCTGTAAGCCCTTAGGGCATTTGCTTTTGTTGTTAACATGTAATACTGTTGTAAGAACTACTCTGATGAATAGAAATGGTTGATTTATCTTATATCAATGCATGTTTAATTGATGGGTTTTAGGTATTATTTTGAGGGCGTTACAATTTTTATTTAATTTCCTTTTCAATTTCCTTTTCTATAATGGATCGTTATTTTATGCAACTTCTATTTTCAATTTTATGGAAGTTCATTCAAGAAACAACTATACCTGAACGATCTATAAAATTAAAAATGGAAGTTGAATAGAAAAGGAACTTGAATAAAAATAGAAGTGGAAGTTCAATTTTATGCAACACCCATTTTTATTTTTATTCAATTTCATTTTTTATTTAATTTCCAAATAGATCGTTAAGGTATAGTTGTATTCAATTTCCTTTTCTATTCAACTTCCATTTTTTATTTAATTTCCAAATAGATCGTTAAGGTATAGTGATTTTTTGAATTAACTTTCATTTTTAATTTCCTTTTCTATTCAGTTTCTGTTTTTATTTAATTTCCAAATAGATCGTTAAGGTATAGTGGTTTCACTTGCATGAACTTCCATTTTTATTTTATTCCACTTCCTTTTTTATTTAATTTCTAAATAGATCGTTAGGGTATAGTGGTGCATTTTTAATTTTATGCAGCTTCCACTTTTATTTTTATTTAACTTCCTTTTTATTTAATTTAAATAAAAAGGAAGTTGAATAAAAAAGGAAGTTAAGGTATAGTGGTTTCTTGAATGAACTTCCATTTTCAATTTTATTTTTATTCATTTTCTATTCAATGAACATCCATTTTTGAAAATTAAATGAATAAAAATGGAAGTTCATAAATTTCTTGAATAAAATGAACTTCCATTTTTTAATTTTCCATTTTCAACTTCCTTTTTTATTTAATTTCCTTTTCTATTCAACTTCCTTTTCTATTCAATTTCCTCTTCTATTCAATTTTCTTTTCCATTCAACTTCCTTTTTTATTTAATTTCCAAATAGATCGTTAAGGTATATTGGTTTCTTGATTGAACTTCCTTTTTTATTCAATTTCCAAATTGATCGTTAAGGTATAGTGGTTTATTGAATGAACTTCCATTTTTAATTTTATGGATCGCTAAGGTATAGTGGAAATTAAATAAAAAAGGAAGAAATTTGAATAAAAAAAAAAAAGGAACTTGAATAGAAAAGAAAATTGAATAAAAATAAAAATGGAAGTTGAAGTGAAAAGGAAATTGAATAAAAATAGAAGTGGAATAAAAATAAAAATGGACTCTATTTGGAAATTAGATAAAAAAAAAAGAAAGTTGAATAGAAAATGAAATTGAATAAAAATGCAAGTGCAAGAAAAATAAAAATGGAAGTTCATTCAAGAAACCACTATACCTTAACGATCTATTTGGAAATTAAATAAAAAAGGAAGTTGAATAGAAAAGGAAGTTCCATAAAAATAGAAGTTGAATAAAAATAGAAAGGTATAGTGGTTCCTTTATCGTTAAGGTATAGTGGTAGAAAAGAAAGTTGAATAAAAAATGAAGTTGAAAATGAAAGTTCAATCAAGAAACCTTAACGATCCATTTAATTTCCAAATAGATCGTTAAGGTATAGTGGAAGTTGCAAATAGATCGTTCAGTTTTCTTGAATGAACTTCTATTTTCAATTTCCACTTCCATTTTTATTTTTATTCCACTTCCATTTCTATTTTTATTCCACTTCCATTTTTATTCAATTTCCTTTTCTATTTAATTTCCATTTTTATTTAACTTCCAAATAGATCGTTAAGGTATAGTGGTATAGTGGTGATTTCTTGAATGAACTTCCATTTTTATTCCACTTGCATTTTTATTTAATTTCCTTTTCATGTGTAGTGGTTTCTTGAATGAACTTCCATTCTATTAAATAAAAAAGGAAGACATTAAATTGAATAAAAATATAAATGGAAGTTGCATAAAATTAAAAATGCAAGTTCCTTTTCTTTTCTATCCATTTTTATTTTTATTCCTTTTTAAGATCGTTAAGGTATAGTGTTTCTTGAATGAACTTCAATTTTGTCCAAATAGATCGTTAAGGTATAGTTGTTTCTATTCAACTTCCTTTTTTATTTAATTTCCAAATAGATCGTTAAGGTTTTCTTGAATGAACTTCCATTTTTATTTTTATTCTATTTGGAAATTAAATAAAAATGGAAATTGAATAGAAAAGGAAGTGAAATAAAAATAAAAATGGAAGCCTGAACGATCTATTTGGAAGTTCCTTCCTTCTAGTTTAATTTCTATTTTTCTTTTCTATTCAATTTCATTTTCCATTCAACTTTCATTTTTATGCAACTTCCATTTTTATTTTTATTCCACTTGCATTTTTATTCAATTTGGAAGTTAAATAAAAAAGGAAGTTCATTCAATTTCCTTTTATTCCACTTGCATTTTTATTCAACTTCCATTTTTATTCAATTTTCTTTTCCATTCAACTATTTCCTTTTTTATTCAACTTCTTTTTTTATTTAATTTTCATTCTATTCAACTTCATTTTGAATGAACTTCCATTTCCACCTTAACGATCTATTTGGAAATTATAAAAATGGAAGTTGCATAAAATTAAAAATGCAAGTTCATTCAAAATGGAAGTTGAATAGCAAAGGTATAGTGGTATGATCTATTTGGAAATTAAAAAGGAAGTTCAAGGAAGTTGAATGCAAGTGGAAATTGAATAAAAATGCAAGTTGCATAAAAAAAGAAGTTGAATAAAAATAGAAGTGGAATAAAAATAAAAATGGAAGTTCATTCAAGAAACCACTATACCTTAACGATCTATTTGGAAATTAAATAAAAACGATCTATTTGGAAATTAAATAAAAAAGAAAGTTGAATAGAAATGGAAGTTCATTCAAGAAACCACTATACCTTAACGATCTATTTGGAAATTAAATAAAAAAGGAAGTGGTTTCTTGAATGAACTTCCATTTTTAATTTTATGCAACTTCAATTTCTATTTTTATAGATCGTTCAGGTATAGTGGTTTCTTGAATGAACTTCCATTTTTAATATGCAACTTCTATTTCCTTTTTTATTCAATTTCCTTTTCTATTTAATTTCCTTTTCTATTCAACTTCCATTTTTATTCAATTTCCTTTTCTATTCAACTTCCATTTGCATTTTTCTATTCAACTTCCTTTTATTCAATTTCCACTTGCATTTTTAAAAGGAAATTGTATAGAAAAGGAAGTTGAACCACTATACCTTAACGATCTACTTGGAAATTGAATAAAAATAGAAGTGGTGTGTATTTTTATTCCACTTGCATTTTTATTTTCATTATATTTAATTTTATGCAATTTTCATTTTTATTTGGAAATTCCACTTCAATTTGAATTTAAAAATGGAAGTTGAATAGAAAAGGAAATCTATTTGGAAATTAAATAAAAAAGGAAGTTGCATAGAAAAGGAAGTTCATTTTTATTGTGAATAGATCGTTAAGGTATAGTTGTATAGAAAAGGAAGTTGAATAAAATTAAAAATGGAAGTTCATTGAAGAAACCACTATACCTTAACGATCGTTGAATAGAAAAGGAAGTTGAATGAAAAATGAAACGTTCAACTTCCTAAAGGTATAGTGGTTTCTTAAGGTATAGTGGTTTATTTTTATTCAACTTCATTTTTATTCCATGGAAGCTGCATAAAATTAAAAATGCAACTTCATTCAAGAAACCACTATACCTTAACGATATTTATTCAACTTCCTTTTCTATTCAACTTCCTTTTTTATTTAATTTCCAAATAGATCATTAAGGTATAGTGGTTTCTTAAATGAACTTCAAGTTCTTTAATTTTATGCAACTTTTATTTTTATTTTCATTCAACTTCCTTTTCTATTCAAGAACCTTTTTTATTTTATTTCCAAATAGATCGTTAAGGTGGAAGTTCATTCAAGAAACAACTATACCTTAACGATCCATTTGGAAATTAAAACCACTATATCTTAACGATCTATTGGAAGTTGCATAAAATTAAAAATGCAACTTCAATTCAAGAAACCACTATATCTGAACGATCTATTAAGGTATAGTGGTTTCTTATTTAATTTCCTTTTCTATTCAACTTCATTTTCTATTTAATTTCTTGGAAGTGGAATAAAAATAAAAAAGGAAGTTGAATAAAAAAGGAACTTCTATTTTTATTTAATTTCCATTTTTATTTTAATGTCCAAATAGATCGTTAAGGTATAGTGGTTTTCAACTTCAATTTCCTTTTCTATTCAACTTCCTTTTCTATTTCATTTCCAAATAGATCGTTCAGGTATAGCAGTTTCTTGAATGAAGGTATAGTGGTTTATTTAATTTATTTATTTTTATTCAATTTTATTCCATTTCAAGTTGAATAAAAATGGAAGTTCATTTTCTTTTAAGAAACCATTAAATTTAATTTACTTTTTTATTCCATTTTTATTCAATAAAAAAACTTCCTTTTTCATTTTTATTCAATTTCATTTTTATTCAATTTCCTTTTCTATTCAACTTCCTTTTTTATTGAAGTTGAATAGAAAAGGAAATTGAATAAAATGAACTTCCATTTTGATTTCCAAGGTATAGTGGTTTCCAAATAGATCGTTCTTAACGATCTATTTGGAAATTAAATTTTTTTATTTCTATTCAATTTCCTTTCATTTTTAATTTTCAAATAGAAGTCCATTCAAGAAACCACTATACCTTAACGATTTATTTGGAAATTAAATAAAAATGGAAGTTGAATAAAAACAAAAGTGGAAGATGCATAAAAAAAGATTATTCAACTTCCTTTTTTATTCAATTTCCTTTTCTATTCAACTTCCATTTCTATTCAACTTCCTTTTCTATTTGGAAATTCACTTTCATTTTCTATTCAACTTCCTTTTTTATTTTTATTCCAAATAGATCATTCAGGTATAGTGGTTTCTTGAATGAACTTCCATTTAAAATTTTATGCAACTTTCATTTTTATTTTTATTCCACTTGCATTTTTATTCAATTTCCTTTTCCATTCAACTTCCTTTTTTGTTTAATTTCCAAATAGATTGTTATGGTATAGTGGTTTCTTTAATGAAATTGAATAGAAAATGAAATTAAATGAAAAAGGAAGTTGAATAAAAATAAAATTGAAAATGGAAGTTCATTCAAGAAACCACTATAAATAAAAAAGGAAGTTGAATAAAAAATGAAATTAAATATAAAAGGAAGTTGAATAGAAAAGGAAGTTCATTCAAGAAATCACTATACCTTAACGATCCATTTGGAAATTAAATAAAAGGAAATTGAATGGAAAAGGAAATCGAATAAAAATAAAAATGGAAGTTGTATAGTGGTCTATTCAACTTCTTTATAAAAATGGAAGTTGTATAGTGGTCTATTCAACTTCTTTTTCTATTTAATATCCTTTTCCATTCAATTTCCTTTTATTTAATTTCCAAATGGATCGACTTTTTTATTCAACTTCCATTTTTATTTAACTTCCTTTTTTATTTTGATTCCACTTCCATTTTTATTTAACTTCCTTTTTTATTTTGATTCCACTTTCATTTTTAATTTTATGCAACTTCCATTTTTTATTTTTATTTCACTTCCATTTTTATTCAATTTCCTTTTTTATTTTTTTTACGATCATTAATTTTTATTTCTATTCAACTTCCTTAACGATCTACCACTATGCCTTAACGATCTATTTAGAAATTAAATAAAAAAGGAAGTTGAATAAAAAAGGAAATTAAAAATGGAAGTTCATTCAAGAAACCACTATACCTTAACGAATTAAAAATGGAAGTTTCCTTTTTTATTCAACTTCCTTTTTTATTTAATTTCCAAATAGATTGTTCAGAAATAGTGGTGTTTATTTTTATTCAATTTCCTTTTCTATTCAACTTCCTTTTATATTTAATTTCCAAATAGATCGTTAAAACTTCCAAATAGATCGTTAAGGCTTTTTATTTCTATTCAACTTCCATTTTTATTCAATTTCCAAATAGATCATTAAGGTACAGTGGCTTCTTGAATGAACTTTCATTTTTAATTTTATGCAAGATCCATTTTTATTTTTATTCCTTTAATTTTATTAAAAATGGAAGTTGAAAAGTGGAATAAAATTAATTTAAGTTGAATGAAAAGGAAATTGAATAAAAAAGGAAGTTCATAAAAATGGAAGATGGAAGTTCATTCAAGAAACCACTATAGTTCATTTTTATTTAATTTCCAAATAGATCGTTAAGGTATAGTGGTTTCTTGAATGAACTTCCATTCAACTTCCATTTTTAATTTAATGCATCTGCCACTTTTATTTTTATTCAATTTCATTTTCTATTCAACTTCCTTTTTAATTTCCAAATGGATCGTTCAGGAATAGTGGTTTCTTGAATGGAAAAAATAGAGGAAGTTCATTCATTGGAAATTGAATAAAAAAGGAAGTTGATATCTTAACGATCAATTTGGAAATTAAATAAAAATGGAAGTTGAATAAAAAAGGAAGTTGAATAGAAAAGCAAATTGAATAAAATTAAAAAAGGAAGTAGAATAGAAAAGAAAATTGAATAAAAATGACTATACCTTAACGATCTATTTGGAAATTAAATAAAAAAGGAAGCTGAATAGAAAAGGAAATTGAATGAAAAATGGAAGTTGCAAAAAATTAAAAATGCAAGTTCATTGTAGAAACCACTATACCTTAACGATCGTTAAGGTATAGTTATGAACTTCCATTTTTAAGATATAGTTGTATTCAATTTCCTTTTCTATTCAACTTCCTTCTTTATTCCGCTTCTATTTTTATTCCACTTCTATTTTTATTCAATTTCTTTTCTATTCAACTTCCTTTTTTGTTTAATTTCCAAATGGATCTCGAACTTCTATTTTTATTTTTATTCAATTTCCGTTTTTATTTATTCAAGTTCATTTTAGAAACCACTATACCTTAACGATCTATTTGGAAATTAATTAAAAATGGAAGTTCATTCAAAAAACCACTATACCTTAACGAATGAACTTTCATTTTTAATTTTATGCAACTTCCTTTTTCTATTTCTATTTCCACTATACCATTTTTAAATAGATCGTTAAGGTATAGTGAAATTAAACCACTATTTGAATGAAAAGGAAGTTGAATAGAAGAGGAAATTGAATAAAAATGGAAGTGGCAAAAAATTAAATAAAAAATAAAAAATCCACAGTGAAGTTCATTCAAGAAACCACTATACCTTAACGATCCGTTCAAGTTCATTTAATAAAAATGGAAATTAAAGTTGAATAACAATGGAAGTTCATTCAAGTTCATTCAAGAAACCACTATACCTGATCCATTATTCTTGAATGAACTTCCATACCTTAACGATCCATTTTTAATTTCCAAATAGATCGTTAAGGTATAGTGGTTTCTTGAAAAAACTTCCATAATTAATTTTATGCAGCTTCCATTTTTATTTTTATTCCACTTCTATTTTTATATTCAACTTCCATTTTTAGTGGTTCAACTTCCATTAGGGAATGAACTTCCTTTTCTATTCAAGAAACCACTATACCTTTTCTATTTAATTTCCAAATGGATCGATTTCTATACCTTAGCGATAAAATTAAAAATGGAAACCGATCTATTTGGAAAAGTGGTTTCTTGAATGAACTTCCATTTTTTATTTAATTTCCTTTTCTATTCAACTTCCTTTTCTATTTCCTTTTTTTTTTTTTAATGGTCGTTTATTAAATAGAAATCAACTTTCTATTTTTTTATTAAAGTCAATTTTTAATTAAAAATAAACTTCCAATTTGGAAATTAAATAAAAAAGGAAGTTGAATAGAAATGAAAGTTGAATAGAAAAGGAAATTGAATAAAAATGGTATAGTGGTAATGGAAGCCACTATACCTTAACGATCCTTTTTTATTCAATTTCCTTTTCTATTCAACTTCCTTTTTGAATACACTATTTGGAAATGGATCGTTCAGGTATAGTGGTTTCTTGATTATTTAATTTCACTTGCATTTTTTATTCAATTTCCTTTTCCATTCAACTTCCTTTTCTATTCAACTTCCACATTTTTAAATTAAAGTTCATTCAATAAATCACTATACCTTAATTTTATGCAATTTTCTTTTCTTTTCTATTCATTCAAGAAACCACTATACCTGAATGATCTATTTAGAAATTAAATAAAAAATGGAAGTTGAATAGAAAAGGAAATTTGAAAATTAATTTTATGCAATTTCCTTTTAATTTTTACAAAAAATAGTTCCTTTTTTATTCCACTTGCATAAAAATCATAAATTAAATAAAAATGGAAGTTGAATAAAAATAAAAAAGGAAGTTGAATAGAAAAGGAAATTGCATACACTATACCATTTTTAATTTCCACTTTAAAAATAAAAAGTCGAATATAAACCACTATACCTTAACGATCAATTTCCATTTTTATTCCACTTCTATTTTTATTTAATTTCCAAATAGATATCCATTTTTATTTTTATTCCTTTTTAAGATCGTTAAGGTATAGTGGTTTCTTGAATGAACTTCAATTTTGTCCAAATAGATCGTTAAGGTATAGTGGTTTCTATTCTTTTATTCAATTTCCTTTTCTATTCAACTTCCTTTTTTATTTAATTTCCAAATAGATCGTTAAGGTATAGTGGTTTCTTGAATGAACTTCCATTTTTAATTTTTTATTTAATTCCCAAATAGATCGCTAAGGTATAGTGATTTCATAAATGAACTTCCATTTTCAATTTCCTTTTCCATTCAACTTCCTTTTTTTTTTATTTAAATGGAAGATGCATAAAAAGTTCATTCAAGATTTCACTATACCTTAACGGTCTATTTAGAAATTAAATAAAAAAGGAATTAAAAATGAAAGTTCATTCAAGAAACCACTATACCTTAACGATCTATTTGGAAATTAAATAAAAAAGGAAATTGAATAGAAAAGGAAATTGAATAAAAGTGGAATAAAACTAAAAATGCAAGTGGAATATAAATAAAAATGGAAGCTGCATAGAAAATGAAATCTATTTGGAAATTGAATAAAAATGCAAGTTGAATGGAAAAGGAAACTGAATAAAAATAAAAATGGAAGTTGCATAGAAAAGGAAGTTCATTCAAGAAACCACTATTTGGAAATTAAATAAATAGAAATGGAAATTAAATAGAAAAGGAAATTGAATAAAAATAAAAATGGAAGTTCATTCATGAAACCACTATACCTTAACGATCTATTTGGAAATTAAACAAAAAAGGAAGTTGAATAGAAAAGGAAGTTGAATAAAAATGGAAGCTGCATAAAATAAAAAATGGAAGTTGCATAAAATTAAAAATGGAAGTTCATTCAAGAAAATAAAAATGCAAGTGGAATAAAAATAAAAATGGAAGCTGCATAAAATTAAAAATGGAAGTTCATTTAAGGAAGTTGAATGGACAAGAAAATTGAATAAAAATTAAAGTTGAATAAAAAAGGAAGTTACATAAAAAAGGAAGTTGAACAAAAATAAAAATGCAAGTTGCATAAAATTAAAAATGGAAGTTCATTCAAAAAGGTATAGTGGTTTCCAATTTTATTCAACTTCATTTTCCATTCAACTTCCTTTTTTATTTAATTTCCAAATAGATCGTTAAGGTATAGTGGTTTCTTGAATGAACTTCCATTAACGATCTATTCAATTTCCAAATAGATCGTTAATAGAAGTTCATTCAAGAAACCACTATACCTTAACGATCTATTTGGAAATTAAATAAAAAAGGAAGCTGAATGGAAAATGAAGTGGAATAAAATTGGAAACCACTATACCTTAACGATCTAAAAAGTATAGTGGTTTCCTTTTCTATTCAACTTCCTTTTTTATTTAATTTTCAGATAGATCGTTAAGTTATAGTGGTTTCTTGAATGAACTTCCATTAACGATCTATTTGGAAATTGAATAGATCGTTAATGGAAGTTCATTTAAGAAACCACTATACCTTAACGATCTATTTGGAAATTAAATATAAAATAAAAAATGAAAGTTGCATAAAATTAAAAATGCAAGTTGAATAGAAATAAAACCACTATGTCTTAACGATCAATTTGAAAATTAAATAAAAAAGGAACTTGAATAGAACAAGAAATTAAATAAAAAGGAAATTGAGTAAAATTAAAAATGGAAGTTGAATAGAAAAGGAAATTAAATAAAAATAAAAGTGGAATAAATAATAAAAGTGGAAGCTGCATAAAATTAAAAATGGAAGTTCATTTTCAATTTCATTTTTATTTTTATTAAATAAAAGTGGAAACTTCCTTAACGAATAAAAATAAAAGTGGAAATTAAATAAAAATAGAAGTTGAATAGAAAAGGAATTCAACTTTCATTTTTATTTTTAAACCACTTGCATTTCTATTCAACTTCCATCGTTCAGGTATTGTGGTCTATTCAATTTCCCTTTTTATTCAACTTCCTTTTTTATCCTTTTCTATTCAACTTCCTTTTTTGTTTAATTTCCAAATAGATCGTTATTTAATTTCCATTCCATTTTTATTCATCTTCCATTCTCCATTTCGTTAAGGTATAGTGGAAGTTGAATAGAAAAGGAAATTGAATGAAAAATGGAAGTTCATTAAAGAAACCACTATTTTATTCCACTATTCAAGGAAGTTTTTTATTTAAATTCCAAATAGATCGTTCAGGTATAGTGGTTTCCAAATAGATCGTTCAGGTATAGTGGTTTCTTGAATGAACTTTCATTTTTAATTTTATGCAGCTTCCAATCTATTTGGAAATAAAATAAAAAAGGAAGTTGAATAGAAGGAAGTGGTGTCCAAATAGATCGTTAAAAATGGAAGTTGCATTGAAAAGAAAAAACCACTATACCTTAGCGACCTATTTGGAAGTTGAATAAAAGCGGAATTTCATTCAAATAACTACTATACCTTAACGATCCATTTGGAAATAAAATTAAAAATGGAAGTTGAATAGAAAAGGAAATTGAATAAAAATGGAAGTTGAATGGAAAAGGAAGTTGAATAGAAATACCTTTTTATTTAATTTCCAAATGGATAGTGGTTTATTTAAATAAGTGGAATAAAAGGGGAAGTTGAATAGAAAATGAAGTTGAATAGAAAAGGAAATTAAATAAAAATAGAAGCGGAATAAAAAAGGAAGTTGAATAAAAATAGAAAAGGAAGTTGCATAAAATTAAAAATGGAAGTTCATTCAAGAAACCACTATATCTTAACAATCTATTTGGAAATTAAATAAAAAAGGAAGTTGAATAGAAAAGGAAATTGAATGAAAATGGAAGCGGAAGTTGAACTATACCTTAACGATCCATTTGGAAATTAAATAGAAAAGGAAGTTCATTCAAGAAACCACTATGCCTGAATGATCTATTTGGAAATTAAATAAAAAAGGAAGTTGAATAGAAATGGAAGTTCATTCAAGAAAACACTATACCATAGCGATCCATTTGGAAATTAAATGAAAAAGGAAGTTGAATAGAAAAGGAATTTGAATAAAAAAGGAAATTGAATAAAAGGTATAGTGGTTTTCTTTTCTATTTGGAAATTAAAATGGAAAAGGAAGTGGAATAAAAATAGAAGTGGAATAAAAATAAATCAAGAAACCACTATACCTTTTCTATTCAACTTCCTTTTTTATTTAAGTTCCACTTTTATTTTTATTCAATTTCCTACTATACCTGAACGATCCATTTGGAAATTTAATTTTATGCAACTTCCATTTTTATTCAATTTCCAACTTCCATTTCTATTCATTTTTTCCAAATAGATTCATTTTGGACATTAAATAAAAAAGGAAAAGGAACCTTAACGATCTATTTGGAAATTAAATAAAATGGAAATTAAATAAAAAAGGAAGTTGAATGGAAAATGAAATTGAATAAAAATTAAAAATGGAAAAATGCAAGTGGAATAGAAATAAAAAAGGAAGTTGAATAGAAAAGGAAAATTAAATAAATAGATCGTTAATTTCAAGAAAAACCACTAAATAGATTGTTAAGGTATAGTGGTTTCTTGAATAAACTTCCATTTTTCATTCAATTTCATTTTCCGTTCAACTTCCTTTTTTGTTTAATTTCTGAATAGATCGTTAAGGCTTTTATTTCTATTCAACTTCCATTTTTATTTAATTTCCAAATAGATCGTCAAGGCATAGCGGTTTCTTGAATGAACTTCCATTTTTAATTTTATGCAACTTCCATTTTTATTTTTATGCAACTTCCAGATCTATTTTTATTCCACTTCCATTTTTATTTTTATTCAATTTCATTTTTTATTCAACTTCCTTTTCTATTTAATTTCCAAATAGATTGTTAGAGTATAGTGGTTATTTGAATGAACTTCCATTTTTAGTTTTATGCATCTTCCATTTTTATTCAATTTCATTTTCTATTCAACTTCCATTTTTATTTTTATTCAATTTCCTTTCTATTCAACTTCCATTTTTATTTTTATGCAACTTCCATTTTTATTTTTATTCCACGATTTATTTTTATTCCACTTCCTTTTTCTTGAATGAACTTCCATTTTAATTTTATGCAACTTCCCTTTTTATTTTTATTTCATTTTTATTTAATTTCCTTTTCTATTCAACTTCCTTTTTTATTTAATTTTCAAATAGATCGTTCCATTTTTATTCAATTTTCTATTTGGAAATTAAAAATGAAATAGAAAAGGAAATTGAATAAAAATGCAAGTGGAATAAAATTAAAAATGGAAGTTCATTCAATAAACCACTATACCTTAACGATCTATTTGGAAATTAAATAAAAAAGGAAGTTGAATAGAAAATGAAATTGAATAAAAATAAAAATGGAAGATGCATAAAATTAAAAATGGAAGTTCATTCAAGAAATCACTATACCTTAACGATCTATTTGGAAATTAAATAAAAAAGGAAGTTGAATAGAAAAGGAACTTCAATTTTATGCAATTTCCGTTTCTATTCAACTTCCTTTTTTGTTTAATTTTCAAATAGATCGTTAAGGTATAGTGGTTTCTTGAATGAACTTCCATTTTTAATTTTCTGCAACTTTCATTTTTATTTTTATTGCACTTGCATTTTTATTCAACTTCCTTTTTTATTTAATTTCTTTTTCTATTCAGCTTCCTTTTTTGTTTAATTTCCAAATAGATCGTTCAGGTATAGTAGTTTCTTGAATGAACTTCCATAAAAATGGAAGTTGCATAAAATTAAAAATGGCAGTTTATTCAAGAGACCACTATACCTGAACGAAAAATAGAAAAGAAAATTGAATAAAAATAAAAATGGAAGTTCATTCAAGAAACCACTATTAACTTAACGATCCATTTGGACATTAAATAAAAAAGGAAGTTGAAGTTGATTCAAGAAACCACTATGCCTTAACGATCTATTTGAAAATTAAATAAAAAAAGGAAGTTGAATAGAAAAGAAAAATAAAAATAAAAAAGGAAGGTGCATAAAATTAAAAATGGAAGTTTATTCAAGAAACCACTATACCTTAACGATCTATTTGGAATTAAATAAAAAAGGAAGTTGAATGGAAAAGAAAATTGAATAAAAATATAAATGGAAGCTGCACAAAATTAAAAATGGAAGTTCATTCAAGAAACCACTATACCTTAACGATCTATTTGGAAATTAAATAAAAAATGAAGTTGGAAGTTCATTCAAGAAACCACTTTATCTATTACATAAAAATGGAAGTTGAATAAAAATAGAAGTGAAATAAAAATAAAAGAAACCACTATACCTTAACGACCTATTTGGAAATTAAATTAAAAATGGAATAAAATAAAAATGGAAGTTGCATAAAATTAAAAACAGAAGTTGAATGGAAAATGAAATTGAATAAAAATGCAAGTCGAATAAAAATAGAAGTGGAATAAAAATAAAAATGAAAGTTGCATAAAATTAAAAATGGAAGTTCCTTTTCTATTCAACTTCTTTTTTTATTTAATTTCCAAATAGATCGTTAAGGCATAGTGATTTCTTGAATGAATTTCCATTTTTAATTTTATGCAACTTCCTTTTTTATTTTTATTCAATTTCCTTTTCTATTTAAATAAAAAAGGAAGTTGAATAGAAAAGGAAATTGAATAAAAATAAAAGTTGAATAAAAATAAAAATGGAAGCTGCATAATATTCAACTTCCTTTTCACTTCCATTTTTATTCAATTTTCTTTTCTATTCAACTTCCTATTTTGTTTAATTTCCAAATAGATCGTTAAATAAAAAAGGAAGTTGCATAAAATATTAATTTCAAATAGGAAGTTGAATAAAATGAAAATGGAAATTAAAGAAACCACTATACCTTAATGTTCCATTTTTATTTTTAACGAAAGGAAATTGAATAAAAAAGGAAGTTGAATAGAAAAGGAAATGGAACTTGAATAAAAATGGAATTTGAATACAAAAAACCACTATACCTTAACGATCTATTTGGAAATTAAATAAAAAATGAAGTTGAATAGAAAAGGAATAAAAATAAAAATGGAAGATGCATAAAAATAAAAGTGGAAGTTGCATAAAAATGGAAATTGAATAAAAATTAAAGTTGAATAAAAATAAAAATGCAAGTGGAAGTTGGATAAAATTAAACAAAAAAGGAAGTTGAATTGAAAATGAAGTTGAATAGAAAAGGAAGTAGAAAAAAAATTTGAATAAAAATATAATAGAAACAAAAATTAAAAAGGAAGTCTATTTGAAAAGAAAATTGAATAAAAATGGAAGTTGAATAAAAAAAGAAATTGAATAAAATTAGAAATAGAAGTTCATTCAAGAAATCACTATACCTTAACGATCCATTTGAATGAACTTCCATTTTTAAATAAAAATGGAAGTTGAATACAAAAAGAAATTGAAAATAGAAGTTCATTCAAGAAACCACTATACCTTAACGATCTATTTGGACATTAAATAAAAAAAGAAATTAAATGGAAGTTGCATAAAATTAAAAATGGAAGTTCAACTTTAGACACCGCTATGCCTTAACGATCTATTTGGAAATTAAATAAATCGTTCAACTTCCACTTTAATTTTATGCAACTTCCATTTTTATTTTTATTCCACTCCTATTTTTATTTTTATTCAACTTCCTTTTTTATTTAATGTCCAAATGGATCGTTAAGGTATAGTAGTTTCTTGAATGAACTTCCAATTTCCACTTGTATCCAACTTCCTTTTTTATTTAATTTCCAAATAGATCGTTAAGGTATAGTGGTTTCTTGAATGAACTTCCTTTTTTATTTTTATTCAACTTTAATTTTTCTTCAATTTCCTTTTCTATTCAACTTCCAAATAGATCGTTATGGTATAGTGGTATAGTGGTTTCTTGAATGAACTTCGATTTCCTTTTCTATTCAACTTCCATTTTTATTCAATTTCCAAATAGATCGTTAAGGTATAGTGGTGTCTTGAATAAACTTCCATTTTTAATTTTATGCATCTTCCATTTTCAAGTTCCTTTTCCATTCAACTTCCATTTTTATTTTTAAACCACTTACATTTCTATTCAACTTCCTTTTTTGTTTAATTTCCAAATAGATCATTAAGGTATAGTGGTTTTCTATTCAACTTCCTTTTTTATTAACTTCATTTTCCATTCAACTTCCTTTTTTATTTAATTTCCAAATGGATCATTAAGGTATAGTGGTTTCTTGAATGAACTTCAATTTTTAATTTTCCATTCAACTTCCTTTTGTATAAAAAAGGAAGTTGAATAAAAATAGAAGTGGAAAAAAAATAAAAATGGAAGCTGCATAAAATTAAAAATGGAAGTTCATTCAAGAAACCATTATACCTTAATGATCTATTTGGAAATTACCTTAACGATCTATTTGGAAATTAAATAAAAAAGGAACTTGAATCTATTTGGAAGTTGAATAGAAAAGGAAATTGAATAAAAATAGAAGTTGAATAAAAATAAAAATGGAAGTTCCATAAAAAGAAACCACTATACCTTAACGATCTAAGGAAATTGAAATAAAAAAGGAAGTTGAATAGAAAAGAAAATTGAATAAAAATTAAAAATAGATCGTTAAGGTATAGTGGTTTCTTGAATGAACTTCCATTTTCAATTTCCTTTTCTATTTAACTTCATTTTTTATTTAGCTTCCATTGATCGTTAAGGTATAGTGGTTTCAATTTCCTTTTCTATTCAACTTTCTTTTTTATTTAATTTCCAAATAGTTCGTCAAGGTATAATGGTTTCTTGAATGAACTTCCATTTTTAATTTTATGCAGCTTCCACTTTTATTTTTTTTCAATTTCATTTTTATTCAATTTCTTTTTTTATTCAACTTCCTTTTTTATTTGACTTCCATTGATCGTTAAGGTATAGTGGTTTCAATTTCCTTTTATATTCAACTTCCTTTTTTATTTAATTTCCAAATAGATCGTTAAGGTATACTGGTTTCTTGAATGAATTTCCATTTTTAATTTTATGCAATTTCTATTTTTATTTAATTTCCAAATAGATCGTGAAGGTATAGTGGTTTCTTTTCTATTTGAATGAAGTTCCATTTTTAATTTCCTTTTCTATTCAATTTTCATTTTCCATTCAACTTTCATTTTTATTTAATGTCCAAATAGAAACCAAAAATGGAAATTGAATAAAAATGGAAGTTGAATAGAAATAAAAATAAAAAATGGAAGTTCATTCAAGACACCACTATGCCTTAATGATCTATTTGAAAATAAAATAAAAAAGGAAGTTGAATAGAAAAGGAAATTGAATAAAAATGCAAGTGGAATAAAAATAAAAATGGAAGTTGCATAAAATTAAAAAAGGAAGTTGAATAAAAATGACAATTGCATAAAATTAAAAATGGAAGTTCATTCAAGACACCACTATACCTTAACGATCTATTTGGAAATTAAATAAAAAAGGAATTAAAAAAATGGAAGTTCATTCAAGAAACCTTAACGATCTATTTGGAAATTAAATAAAAATAGAAGTTAAATAGAAAGAAAAGCCTTAACGATCTATTTTTATTGAATAAAAAATAGAAAAGGAAATTGAAAATTAAAAAGGAAGTTCATTCAAGAAACTACTATACCTTAATGATCGTTAAGGTATAGTGGTTTCTTGAATGAACTTCCTTTTTTATTTTTATTTTATTTAATTCAATTTCCTTTTTTATTCAACTTCCTTTTTTATTTAATTTCCAAATTGATCGTTAAGGTATAGTGGTTTATTAATGAACTTCAATTTTTAATTTCCTTTTCTATTCAACTTCCTTTTCTATTTTTATTCAATTTCATTTTCTATTCAACTTCTATTTTTATTCAACTTCCTTTTCTATTCAGCTTCCTTTTTTATTTTTAATTTCCTTTTCTATTCAACTTTCTTTTTTGTTTAATTTCCAAATGGATCGCACTTTAATTTTTATTCAATTTCCTTTTCTATTTTTTTTCAATTTCATTTTCCATTCAACTTCCTTTTATTTTTATTTCACTTCCTTTTTTATTCAACTTCCATTTTTATTCAATTTTCTTTTCTATTCAACTTCCTTTTTTATTTAATTTCCAAATAGATCGTTAAGGTATAGTGGTGTCTTGAATAAACTTCCATTTTTAATTTTATGCAACTTCCACTTTTATTCAATTTCCTTTTCTATTCAACTTCCTTTTGAAACTTAAATAAAAAAGGAAGTTGAATAGAAAAGGAAATTGAATAAAAATGGAAATTGCATAAAAAAGGAAGTTGATTCAAGAAACCACTATAGAAAAATAGATTGAATGAACTTCCATTTTTATTTTTATTCAATTTCCTTTTCTATTCAACTTCCTTTTTTATAGTGGTTTCTCTATTCAACTTCCTTTTTTATTTAATTTCCAAATAGATCGTTAAGGTATAGTGATTTCTTGAATGAACTTCCATTTTCAATTTCTTTTTCCATTCAACTTCCATTTTTATTTTTATTCCACTTCCATTTTTATTTTTATTCAATTTCCTTTTCTATTCAACTTTCATATTTCTTTTCTATTAAACTTCCATAAAATTTTATAGTGGAAGTTCAAGAAACCACTATACCTTAACGATTTATTTGGAAATTAAATAAAAAAGAAGTTGAATAGAAAAGGAAGTTCATTCAAGAAACCACTATACTTTAACGATCTATTTGGAAATTAAATAAAAAAAGAAAGTTGAATAGAAAAGGAAATTGAATAAAAATAAAAATGGAAGTTCATTCAATAAAAATAGAAGTTGAATAGAAAAGGAAGTTGCATAAAATTAGCAATTTCCTTTTCCATTCAAAAGGAAATTGCTAATTTTATGCAACTTCATTTTCTATTCAACTTCCATTTTTATTGAATTTTCTTTTCTATTCAACTTCCTTTTCTATTCAACTTCCATTTTTATTTTTATTCAATTTCCTTTTCATTTTCTATTCAACTTCCCTTTTTGTTTAATTTCCAAATAGATCGTTAAGGTTATTCAATTTCCTTTTTTATTCAACTTCATTTTCCATTCAACTTCCTTTTTTGTTTAATTTCCAAATAGATCGTTATGGTATAGTGTCACGCCCTCAAAATAATACATAAAACCCATCACTTTAGACATGCATTGATATAAGAGAAATCAATCATTTCTATTCGTCAGAGTAGTTCTTACAACAGTATTACATGTTAACAACAAAAGCAAATGCCCTACGGGCTTACAGCTTTCCAAGTCAACACTTGGTTACACAAAAGAAGAGTGCTAACTCTATACAAAAGAAGCCCTTGGCTTGATATACATGTAATACAAACAAAATAAACAAAAAGAGTCTCCAACTCTCATCATCATCCAAGCTATGTCCTTGGAGGTGGCATGCTACCTGTACCAGAAAATAATGTCCCATATAGGATGAGCCAACGTCCAGTAGAGATATGCTAAACACAGTATGAACAGTAACTAAGACATTGACAATTGATAAATGTTTAATTCCCATAAATCAATTCATAGCCCATTTCCATTACATGACCACTATGTCCATGTTTCATTCCATTTTCCATTTCTTATCAAATTCAGAATTTACAACAACGGCTCAGAACCTGGCCAACAACTTACATGAGACAGTGACTCATATTAAACGTTTCCCATTTTACATTAGATATGCATACCAGCTATATCAACATTTCGATAGATGAGCATATAAGCTATATCAACACCTCAACAGATAAGCATACAAGTTGTATACACACTTCAACAGATAAGCATATGAGCTATATCAACACTTCCATAGATAAGCATATGAGCGATATCAACACTTCCATATATAAGCATATGAGCTATATCAACACATTAACTAACAAGCATATGAGCTGTATCAGCGGAGTCTATCCCCTATCTCCTCCCAAACAACATCTGGTTTAGAGGTCCATCCCCTATCTTCCCCTAGACCGTGGAGTACATCCCCTATCTCCTCCCACACACACAACGTATATACACATAGGTCATATACACAATCAATCAATACATAACATTAATGTATTCTATCAACCGCCATACTCTATGACACATCCAATTGATTAGTTTTAGTTTGCCTAATCATCATGCATTGTCTACAACAATCAAAACTATCCTCCACCAGTAGCTCAAGCAATTATTTCTAAACAGATAATAAAAGCTCCAACAGATACAATTATCAACATTTCCAAAAGTGGGTGATTAACAAATCCAACTCCACTAATTCACAATATAATGAGTCTATTTCATTATTTATGACAAAGTGGGTCCATATATCAACTACCAACAACAATATCATTATTTTGAAACCCAAATTACACATTTTAGAGTCAAAATAACAAAACCCTCTTTTAACATTTTGAAACCCTAAGTCCCAAAATTACCCAACTTCAACACTTTATCAAAACAACCAAAAATCTATGTCAAAGACCATAAGAGTGAGTAGGAATCCCTACCTCAAATTCGGAGCCCAAGGGAAGAAGATGACGAAAATGAAAATGCTCCAAATCCCAAGATTCTTGGATCAAAAGATAGCCCTCGACGATCAACGACTTTTTTACAAAGGCCAAAGGTTAGGAAAACACTCTAGCTAGATCAATCCTAAGAGAGAAGTTAGGTTTTAGAGTGAGGTGCTCTCCAATGGCTTTTTCGGAAAAGGAAGAGAGAGAAAGGAAATCAAAAAGTGATCCAAAAAGGTGAAACCCGGTGTGATATACAAGTCTCCTCGCTCGAGCGTGGAAACCCCCGCTCAAGCGTCACTCACAAACTCCCGCTCGAGCGTCCAAACCGCTGCTCGAGCGCCGAATAGACACTCCCAGCACTTTTGCAGAACCAGGTCCCCGCTCGAGCGTCCAACTCCCCGCTCGAGTGTCACACACAAACTCCCGCTCGAGCGTCCAAACTGCCGCTCAAGCGTCCAACACTGCACAGAAAATACTAGATGGGTGATTTTCCCGCTCGAGCGCCAAAACCCCCGCTCGAGCGGACAAACAACAACAAAGGCCCCGCTCGAGCGTCAAAAGCTCCGCTCGAGCGGACAAGCCAAAATTCTGGGCATCTAGTTTTGGTTTCTAAGCTCAACCAACCTGTTTCAAACCTTCCCAACACAACCCAAGACTCAAATACAAAGAGTAAAGGATGTAAACGAGATATACACAACAACCAATTCCACGGAACCTAAGTCCAGATACAACAATTAAAGCAAAGGGAAACCGGGATCGCTATAACCTCTCCCCCTTAAAGAATTTCGTCCCCGAAATTAAGCACAAGTTTTTCAAAAACAGGTTTTCTCCATTTCCAACAATATTACAACATAATATTAAACATTCCGACCCATTACTGGTCAATCCCATCTCTTTTCAAGAGGCATTTCACATTATACAAAACAACCTGCATTATCAACATGCATTCCTTTGAAATTTACCAATTTCATTACATTTTCCACAATTCCATAACACATGCAACATTAACATTATGCTTGCATTCCCACAATTTACTTAACATACACCATGTTAACATAGCTTCCATTTACCAAAACATTCACAATGTTTTACAACTTAAGACATATATAATGCTCTTAAAGTTCAATATTATTACAAAATTTCAACACATGATTACATATGAACAAACATGTCCGGATACTTTTCATGGACTTCCAACTCATGTTCCCAAGTGGCTTCCTCCACTCCGTGATGTTTCCATAAAACCTTTACCAATGGAATGGTCTTGCCACGCAGGACTTGATCCCGCCTATCCAAGACCCAAACCGGTCTCTACTCATACGAGGCATCCTCATCTACCTCCAAATCGGTCCAATCCAGCACATGGGATGGATCCTGCTCGTACTTTTGAAGCATACTAATATGAAATACGTCATGCACCCCGGACAACTGCGGTGGCAAAGCCAAACGATAAGCAACTTCCCCAATCCTCTCAAGGATCTCAAAGAGGCCAATAAACCGAAGGGATAACTTCCCACTCTTCCTGAACCTCATCAAACCTCGCCTAGGTGATATTTTCAAGAAAACATGATCACCTACCTCAAACGCCAAAGGCCTCCTCCTACGGTCGGCATAACTTTTTTGGCGACTCTGGGTTGTAACAAGCCTCCTACAGATAAGCTCAACTTTCTCCATCGTCTCCCTAACCAACTCCGGACCCAACAAAGGTTCATCACCCACCTCGGCCCTACAAACTGGAGGCCTACACGGTCGGCCATACAAGGCCTCAAACGGTGCCATACCGATACTAGATTGAAAGCTGTTGTTGTAGGCAAACTCCACCAAGGGTAAGTGCCTCTCCCACGTCCCACTAAAATCAAGGACACAACCTCGAAGCATATCCTCAAGGATCTGAATAGTACACTCGGACTGCCCGTCAGTCTGAGGATGGTAAGCCGTACTAAAGGTCAACTTAGTGCCCAAGGCACTCTGCAAACTCTGCCACAACCTAGCAGTAAAACGAGGATCTCTATCCGAGATGATCGTTACTGGGACCCTGTGCAATCTCACTATGTCCCGAATATATAAGTCGGCGAGATGATCTACCGAATCTCTCACGCGCATAGGGATAAAGTACGCCGACTTAGTCAACTGGTCTACAACCACCCAAATAGCATCACTACCCCGCTGAGTCCTCGGAAGACCTACAACGAAGTCCATAGTGACATGCTCCTACTTCCACTCGGCAATAGGTAAGGGTTGCAACAAACCCGCTGGCCTCTGATGCTCGGCCTTCACTTGCTGACAAGTAAGGCACTTCGATACGAAAATTGCCACATCTCTCTTCATACCCCGCCACCAGAACTGACGACCCAAATCTCGATACATCTTAGTGCCTCACGGATGCACCGCAAGACGTGAATGGTGAAACTCTCGGAGTACTTCCTCTCGGCAAGACTCCGGCACAAACAAACGGTCTCGGTATCTCACACTCTGGTCGGGATACACCATCAAACCCTTCTCAACCTTCCCACTAGAGATCTTCTCTCAGAGGGATTCTACCTCAAGGTCACCTCTTTGTGCCTCTAACACTCGAGTGACAAGTGTAGGCTGCGCAACTACAGAAAACAAGGCCGCAACCTCAACAGATTTGCCCAGAAGCAAATCAAACTCGCCAAGTGCACCCAACATCTCCCATTCTCGAATGGCTATACAAGCTACATCTATAGTGATCCCGGTATTTCCTGTTGTGATTAAACTGTAATCCGGACTCGGTTCCGTAGATTTATTATTGTCTTATACTCTCTTCTATCCCTTGCTCTTTGTTTTGGAGTCTTGGGTTGTGTTGGGCTTGTTGGAAATAAGTTGGTTGTGTTTTAGACCTAAGAATTTCTGCCCAGTTTTTGGCCTCTCCGCTCGAGCGGGGATTTTTGAGCTCGAGCGGGAAAATCCATCTCCCAGTATTTTCACTTCTGCAGTGTTGTACGCTCGAGCGGGCTTTGGGACGCTCGAGCGGGAGTTCGTGTGTTACGCTCGAGCGGAGGAGTGGGACGCTCGAGCGGAGACCTGTTCTGGTGAATTTCTGGATGGTTGTATCGGACGCTCGAGCGGGGGTTTGTGCGCTCGAGCGGGAGTCTGTGAGTGGCGCTCGAGCGGGGGTTTGTGCGCTCGAGCGGAGAGTCTGGTTTAGTACGCCGAGATTCACCTTTTTGGTCCACTTTTTGATTTCCTTTCTCTCTCTTACTTTATCAAAACCTCCATTGGAGAGCACCTCACTCTAAAACCTAACTTCTCTCTTAGGATTGATCTAGCTAGGGTGTTTTGCTCACCTTAGGTCTTCACAAAAAGGGTGTTGATCGTCGAGGGCGTCATTTTGATCCGAATAGTTTGGCGTTTGGAGCACCTTGATTTCGGGTCATCTTCTCCATTTGAGCTTTCCATTTGAGGTAGGGATTCTCCTTGTTCTTTTACAATACTTCTTCTATAGATAGACATGTGGTAATTTTTGTATTGCATGAAAATGGTATCATGTTGGAATTGTTTGAAAATCATGAGTAAACCTAGGGTTGGTTGAGTTGAGAATGGATTTGGCTTCATTAATGATTCTTTTGGTTAACTAGTATGTAAATAAGCATGTTGTAGTTGAATGAGAGAAAAGCCCTAAATTATATTTAGGTTGGGTAAATCAAAATGGGGATTTGTTGACTATTGTGTGTAAATCTCTTTCATCAAAATGAGTTGGGTAATGGTGTTTAATGTTTAAAGGATTAACCATGGTGTGGAAATTGGTTGGTTGAGAACAAGGGTAGTGGAGTTGGTTTTGTGGTAACAAAAAGGAAATGAAATTGTTTTTGTGAAAAGGAGGAAAGTATTTTCGAAATAAGTTTGAGAATTGGATTGTTGAATTCTTGTTAGTTATGTGTATGTGATACGCATGTTGAATATGCCTTGTGTGCATGATTGTTGACGGCGTTATATGCCGGGAATATGCCTTGTGTGCATGATTGTTGACGGCGTTATATGCCGGGGATATGCCTTGTGTGCATGATTGTGGATGGCGTTATATGCCGCGCTTATAATCAAAGGTACCGTTACCTTCCAGCTAGCGCCTGGAGAACTGTATGCGCTAAGAATAAGAGGTGTCATACCCTTCCAGCGAGCGCCTGGTAAACTGGCAGTTTGACTTACTATGCATATGGCTAGTAGAGTGAAGTTGGTTGTAGTTGTTTCAGTATATGTTTGACTTACTATGCATATGGCTAGTAGAGTGAAGTTGGTTGTAGTTGTTTCAATATATCTTTGACTTACTAAGTGCATGGCAGGTGGAGTAAAGTGTAATGTTGTTACTTCGTTGTAACTGAAAATATCATGAGCTTGATTGGTTACCGTTTGGAGTACTGAGTTACTCCATTGATTGATTGTATACATGTTGGAGGGTTGTAAATTTGCATTTTTACAAGTTATACATGTATAGTTATGATGGTAATGGAAACAAACCAAAATGTCATATTTGTCTTTTGGAAAGTGTAAAGGAGAATGAATGTTTTAAAGATAAACATGTTTAAAAAGGGTACATCTGTGTATGTATGGGAAGGGAAGAGAGTATCGAGCTTAGTGAGGTTATTTCCTAAGTGATTGTTAATATCATGAAAGATTGGGAACGGGAATTAATGAAAGGAAAACGGGAAGGGAAACTAGTTGTAACGTTGAACGTTGAATGAAATGGTTGTTTTCGAGAAAAGTTCATACATATATATACATTTTGTGTAAACTGTCACATTACTATTCTAGTATGAGAATGAGGGTTCATGATCATAGCTATCTGTAAGTTGTTATTGTTAAGGATCATGTTGAGTTCCCTACTGGACTATATGTTCATCCCACGTTGTTAAATCTTTTTCAGGTGTTAAGCAGGTTGAGCTGCAAGATTTGGATCTACTTGTCTATTGGCCACGGGGCCTCTGTTATGTTGGCGGGACGCTATTGTTGTGAAAGGGTTATACCCTTCTTCTTGTACCTTAAGTGATGTAAGCCCAAGGGCAATTTGTTAAAGTATGTTCATGTCATATTTACTTTCCACACGAATGAGAGTATTGTTAATCCCTTATACAGATTGAATGTATGAGTCTATTTCCACATGTTACCTCTGAAATTGAATTGAGTTAATGAATTTGGTAATGGCTTCGAGTAATAAAAAGTGGGGCGTGACAACATCACTAATGGATTTCCTACTAAGGGCATCGGCCACAACATTGGCCTTTCCCGAGTGATAATGCAACTCGAAGTCGTAATCCTCAATAAACTCCATCCACCTCCTCTGCCTCAAGTTCAAATCTCTCTGTGTAAACAGATTCTTCAAACTCTTGTGGTCCGAGAACACCTCAAACCTCTCACCATAAAGGTAGTGCCTCCAGATTTTCAAGGTGAAGATCACGGCTGCTAACCCTAGGTCATGTGTAGGATAGTTCTTCTCGTGTATTTTCAACTGACGTGAGCCATAAGCTACCACTTTCCCCTCTTGCATCAACACACAACCCAAACCCTCTCGCGAGGCATCACAATAAACCGCATAACCCAACCCTCTCTCTGGAATAATCAACATCGGAGCGGTGGTCAACCTATCCTTCAACTCTTGGAACGACTTTTCACAAGTCTCACTCCACACAAACTTGACCCCTTTCCGTGTCAATCTAGTCAACGGCGAAGCTAGCCTGGAGAAATCTTTCACAAACCGACGGTAATACCCAGCTAATCCCAGAAAACTGCGAATCTCAAACACACTCTTAGGCTGTGCTCAATCTTGCACTGCCTCAACCTTGGATGTATCAACAGACACCCCTTTCCTGGATACCATATGGCCTAAGAATTTGACTTCCCCTAGCCAGAACTCACACTTCCCAAACTTGGCATACAGCCTATGGGCTCTAAGCAATTCAAGCACCACTCTCAAGTGTTCCTCATGCTCCTCCTCAGAAGGCGAATAGATAAGAATGTCGTCCACGAAAATGACTACAAATCAATCTAAGAATTCCCAGAAGATCCAGTTCATCAAGTCCGTAAAGACTGCCGGTGTATTGGTAAGCCCAAATGGCATCACCAGAAACTCATAATGGCCATACCGACTACGAAATGCCATCTTCGGAATATCCTCCTCCCTGACCCTCAACTGGTGGTAACCCGATTTCAAGTCTATCTTAGAGAAACAATGGGAACCCTTCAATTGGTCAAACAAATCATCTATACGGGGCATAGGGTACTTATTCTTAACCGTAGCCCGATTCAACTTCCGATAGTTGATACAAAGTCTCAAGGCACCATCTTTCTTTTTAGCAAAGAGGGCCGGTGCTCCCCACAGTGAAACACTAGGGCGAACAAAACCCTTATCTAGCAATTCCTAGAGCTGAATCTTCAACTCACTCAACTCGGCTGGGGCAAACGATAAGGTGCATAGAAATCCGCGCCGTGCTAGGCACTAAATCAATAGAGAACTCTATCTCTCGGTGAGGCGGCAAACTAACGAGATCCTCGGGAAAAACATCCGAATACTCACAAACCACCCTCGGCAATACAATCTAGGTCTCATCACACTCACCACTCAAAAAGCTAGCAAGTAGACCACTAAGCTCACTCCGCCCTCGCGGATCATACAACGGTGGCAACACACTACCAACCCGATCCCCCAAGAAATGGAAACACTCATCGCTCAAGGTACAAACTGTGACCCTCTGGCGGTAGCAATCAATAACAGCTCGGTATGACGATAGCCAGTCCATACCCAAAATAACATCAAAGCCCTTCATGGGCATAACAACAAAGGGAAAAGGGAGCCTACGGTCGGCGACCTCCATATCACAACCTCTACATCCGTGCTTCAAAATCAATTCACCCCCAACAAGTGATACTACACAAATAGGAGATGCTAATAGTGCCAACTCCAATTCCAACACAGATGCAAATGCAGCAGATACAAAAGAATGGGACGCACCCGTATCAATCAACACACTAGCAACCGAGTTGCAAAACAGAAAGGTACCTCTCACAACTGATGGAGCCGGTACTAGGTCCTGCGCGGTAACAGCATACACGCGCTCTGTAGGCCCCTGATCCACCTGCTCACCTCTAGAAGCAAAAGACTGCTGCACAGATTGAGATGACGAAGCTCCCAGATTGGCCCTCGAGGTCTGCACAGACTGAGCTGGCTGATAACTCTGCGTCTGCCTAGAACTAGACGCTCCCGAAGTGGCACTCAACTGCGGGCAAAACCTCTTCAAGTGCCCAGGCTGACCACACTGATAGCAAGACAAGGGCTGGCCCCTGCCTTGACTCTGGCCCTGAGGTCTAGCTGAAGAAAAGGCACCTCGCTGACCCCCTCCCTTCTGTGGGCAAACCGAAGACTTGTGACCCAACTGGCCACAAGCGAAACAAGTCAAGCCTCCCTGGCTACCTCTCCCAGATCCTGCACTTGGCACTGGAAAGGTCGATCTAGCCAAACCACCCTGAGACTGCTGAGGGTTAGAAACCCTCTGTCTCCTGCCGTCACCCTGACCATCTCGGCTCCTCTTGGAACCTCTCTGCCCCTCCTCCTCCTCCTATATCATAATCTCCATATGAGCTGTAGTATCCACCAAACGTCTGTACTCCCGGATAAAAGACCCTCCAACCCTCAACTTGAGCCCACGCCTCAACTTTCGCTCAAACTCGAAGCAACGGCGTTCCTCGGACGCCACAAGTTCAGGTGCAAACCTGGACAGACTAGTAAAAGTGGCCTCAAACTTGGCCATTGACAAAACCTGCTGTTTAAGCTGGCAAAACTGTTCCTCAGCTTCTCCCTAGCAGCTGAAGACAAGAACTTCTCCTGGAAAGCATTCACAAAAGCCTCCCATACACCACCAACACTGCCCTTCTCGTACTTCCACCACTGACCCGCATCTCCCTTCAATTGGAAAGATGCCAAGGTCACTTTCAAAGCCCCGTCCTCGATGCCAAGCATCTCGAATGTCTTCTTCATCTATTCCAACCACTCGTCAGCCTTAAGTGGCTCCTTCGGATCCCCAACAAACTCGTCCGGGTTAGATCGGAAAAATTCCCTTTTCAAGAAAGAAGGCCCTGCCTCAGCAATGTGGGCCTGATCCTGATTCCCTGCTCTGAGAATACCCAAAGCTCCTGCTATTTCTCGGGCCAAGGCACTCATAGTGTCACGACCCCAACCTGCCCCTAGTAGGATGGTGCCATGATGGCCAGTAATCCAAGATTACCAAAGGCCTCTTACGAGGATTCACACACAAACAGAGTATAAATATGGGGATTACAAATGCGGAAGCAGTAAATTAAAAGTTCAAGTGGTCCATAAGAGCTGTGCATAGATCAAATGAAGTGACATACATAATATGATTTTACAATTGGTTGCTAATAAGCAAAATACATGTTACATCTTGATCAAAAGGCTTCTCAAGCCGACGTGTACAAAATACAATGAATACAAGCCGAGAAGCATAATTTTCAAGATTTGCCGATGTAAATGCAATATTGCCGACACAAAAACAAGTCAAGCCGACATAACATGAATCCAAAACAAGCTTGCTAAACACATCTAGGCGTCGCCGCCGTCCTGCTCATCACCTACATATATATAGAGAGGGTGAGCTTGGATACTCAGTGAATGGTACAAGAAATAAAGGGTTTCGCATGAATGATATCCGAGATCTTTGCAAAACATACATATCATAGCTTGTTCAAAACATGTACTTGGCATAACTTGTATCAAAACATGGGATGAATCAAGTTCATTAACAAATCTTTTAAGCTTCACCAATCAAAGTCTTTCAAGGCTTTCAAGTTTCAAGGGATGACATTAACAAGGTTGTGCTACAAATGCTTATAGTCCCCTAGCACGTACGGACTTTCAAGAGTTGTGCTACAAGTGCTTATAGTCTCCTAGGATGTACGGACTTTCAAGAATTGTGCTACTAATGCTTATAGTCCCCTAGCACGTACGGACTTTCAAGAATTGTGCTACAAGTGCTTATAGTCCCCTAGCACGTACGGACTTTCAAGGGTTGTGCTACTAATGCTTATAGTCCCCTAGCACGTACGGACTTTCAAGAATTGTGCTATAAGTGCTTATAGTCCCCTAGCACGTATGGACTTTCAAGGGTTGTGCTACTAATGCTTATAGTCTCCTAGCACGTACGGACTTTCAAGGGTTGTGCTACTAATGCTTATAGTCCCCTAGCACGTACGGACTTTTAAGAGTTGTTCATCAAAACCAAGGCTAATACTTATTACACAAAATAGAGATAGTCATTCATGCTTAACAAACGCTTTTTCCAAAACAAGGCGAGACAAAGCTTTAACAAAACATTATAACATAGCTTTATTAAAAATACCACTCACCTAGCTCTTCGGGTGTGGGGATTTCAAGCAAGGATCCAAGGCCTACAAGTACATAATAATACATTCTCAAAACAAGCTTTACATGCATGCAAATGATCCCGGCACTCTCACCAAATCAAAGTCAATAACAAAGCAAAACATGATGGGAGTTAAAACACAGTTTTTCATCTCATGAAAACACACTGGGTACCAACTAGGTCTTTGCCGAGGTCCCACACCTCCTTGCCGAGGTGTGGTCCCGATGGCCACATTTAAAAGCGAAGTCGGGAAAACCTGGGTTTCCTTTTGAAGAACATGAAGAACAGGAAGATGGAGAAGATGAAGAACATGCATGCTAAAATCACAACTTGTCATTATAAAATCTGAGATTTCATGCCGTGAGTTCGAAAACATGGACCTGGGTACCCATACAAGAAGATCATATGAAAACAAACACAAAAACATGGTTCTTGTTACAAACTTTCGGATCAAAATAAGACTTTTCTTCAAGAACACAAGAACACTATTTTCTCTTTCAAAACCAACTTTAAATGAATGCATGGCATGCAGAACAGATTCGATCGTGCAATGCAGCTAGATGATCAATAAGAACAACAAGAGTAGGTTAAGATTCTAACCTTAAGACACGAATCTAACGGCTCAAACACCAAAGATCAAGCTTGGAAGTCTACTCCTCTCTCAAGAACTTCTTCCTCCTCTCCTCCTAGAGCTTCTCTCTCTAAAAGGCAAGATTTGATGCAAAATGATATGTTTCTAGGTCTGTTGGCTGACTTAACCTTCAGCTCGGACACGTGGCGCTACCGGATTGGGTTACCTCAAAAAGGTGATAGATTGACAAGACAAGACTATGACAAAGCGTATCTAACAAGCCATACAGCAAGGCACTTCGGCAAGTGATGATTTCAGCTAGGACAAAGCTTCGGCAAGTAGGGTGACAATGACATCGGCTAGGGAGGACGACACTTGACTAAGTTGTGCCACACCTTGGCTTGGATGTGCCACACCTCGATCTAAGTCATACTTGCCCAGGAATAAAATCACTAGGTGCAAGACATCTCGACCTAGATGATACACTCCTCGGCCTTGGTGCTGAACACCTCGACCTAGATAGTGACATCTCGGCTAATATGCCAGGGTGAAGATGGAGGTCAACCAAGTGGTTTCAAGGTAGTTCTAAGTGCAAGAGGGTTCAAAGGTGACTAGGCTTAAGATGACCTCGGCTAGACTCACCAGGAAAGGAACAAGGCTAACAAGTAATTTCACATGAGTGCAAAGCGAGACAAGAACCTTACCCTAGGTAAAACAAGTCAAAATTCACTAATGCAAGCTTTGTAAAACAAAATCATGCAGATGCTCATGTAAAAGGCTAAGGCGGGGATGAGGGTCACTACACATAGCCTGCTGACCCGCTGGCTCGGCCACATTGGCCTGACCAACTCCCTCATGTTGTGCCGAAATATCATCCGGTAAAGGCATCTCCTACCTACCACGCCTGCCACGCCTACCACGTCCTCGTCCTGACATCCTAATAAGGGTAACCAAGACTATTAGCACATTCACAAATGTGCCGAAGCCATAACACTCGCGTCCTAATGCATGGACAACTGTAATTCACATAAGCACATAAGCACATAAACACATAAGCAATTACGAATTTCATTCCCGGATAATGACAGTCCCGAGGCGTTACTAGAGTTCTGGTTAGAAACAGCATTGATCAAGTGCTTTTCCAACAAGACTCCCAGAAACCCATGGATCCAATCAACATCCTAGAAACTACATTCTATACCTACATAGTCACATAAGCATGCTATCAATTAAACACATAGCATATGACACTGCATCTAAGTCTCTATCAAGCGAGACAAACCCATTGTGATACTAATCACTTCCCACGTACCCAAAGTATTCGAACCCGGTACGCTCTGATAGCAAGTTGTCACGCCGTCAAAATAATACATAAAACTCATCACTTTAGACATGCATTGATATAAGAGAAATCAACCATTTCTATTCATCAGAGTAGTTCTTACAACAGTATTACATGTTAACAACAAAAGCAAATTCCCTACGGGCTTACAGCTTTCCAAGTCAACACTTGGCTACACAAAAGAAGAGTGCTAACTCTATACAAAAGAAGCCCTTGGCTTGATATACATGTAATACAAACAAAATAAACAAAAAGAGTCTCCAACTCTCATCATCATCCAAGCTATGTCCTTGGAGGTGGCATGCTACCTGTACCTGAAAATAATGTCCCATATAGGGTGAGCCAACGCTTAGTAGAGATATGCTAAACACAGTATGAACAGTAACTAAGACATTGACAATTAATAAATGTTTAATTCCCATAAATCAATTCATAGCCCATTTCCATTACATGACCACTATGTCCATGTTTTATTCCATTTTCCATTTCTTATCAAATTCACAATTTACAACAACGGCTCAGAACCTGGCCAACAACTTACATGAGACAGTGACTCATATTAAACGTTTCCCATTTTACATTAGATATGCATACCAGCTATATCAACATTTCGATAGATGAGCATATAAGCTATATCAACACCTCAACAGATAAGCATACAAGCTGTATCCACACTTCAATAGATAAGCATATGAGTTATATCAACACTTCCATAGATAAGCATATGAGCTATATCAACACATTAACTGACAAGCATATGAGCTGTATCAGCGGAGTCCATCCCCTATCTCCTCCCAAACAACATCCGGTTTAGAGGTCCATCCCCTATCTTCCCCTAAACCATGGAGTACATCCCCTGTCTCCTCCCACACACGCAATGTGTATACACATAGGTCATATACACAATCAGTCAATACATAACATTAATGTATTCTATCAACCGTCATACTCTATGACACATCCAATTGATTAGTTTTAGTTTGCCTAATCATCATGCATTGTCTACAACAATCAAAACTACCCTCCACCGGTAGCTCAAGCAATTATTTCTAAACAGATAATAAAAGCTCCAACATATACAATTATCAACATTTCCAAAAGTGGGTGATTAACAAATCCAACTCCACCAATTCACAATATAATGAGTCTATTTCATTATTTCCAACTCAATTCCATATAATCACAACTTTCCCAAATTAATTATGACAATTAATTTATACAACAAATTAGGGTTTCTACCCCATTTCCCAATATTGACCCAATGGTCCATATATCAACTACCGACAACAATATCATTATTTTGAAACCCAAATTACACATTTTAGAGTCAAAATAACAAAACTCTCTTTTAACATTTTGAAATCCTAAGTCCCAAAATTACCCAACTTCAACACTTTATCAAAACAATCAAAAATCTATGTCAAAGACCATAAGAGTGAGTAGAAATCCCTACCTCAAATTCGGAGCCCAAGGGAAGAAGATGACGAAAATGAAAATGCTCCAAATCCCAAGATTCTTGGATCAAAAGATAGCCCTCGACGATCAACGACATTTTTACAAAGGCCAAAGGTTAGGAAAACACTCTAGCTAGATCAATCCTAAGAGAGAAGTTAGGTTTTAGAGTGAGGTGCTCTCCAATGGCTTTTTCAGAAAAGGAAGAGAGAGAAAGGAAATCAAAAAGTGATCCAAAAAGGTGAAACCCGGTGTGATATACAAGTCTCCCCCCGCTCGAGCGTGGAAACCCCCGCTCGAGCGTCACTCACAGACTCCCGCTCGAGCGTCCAAACCGCCGCTCGAGCACCAGATACACACTCCCAGCACTTTTGCAGAACCAGGTCCCCGCTTGAGCGTCCAACTCCCCGCTCGAGCGTCACACACAAACTCCCGCTCGAGCGTCCAAACCGCCGCTCGAGTGTCCAACACTGCACAAAAAATACTGGATGGGTGATTTTCCCACTCGAGCGCCAAAACCCCCGCTCGAGCGGACAAGCAACAACAAAGGCCCCACTCGAGCGTCAAAAGCTCCGCTCGAGCGGACAAGCCAAAATCTGGGCATCTAGTTTTGGTTTCTAAGCTCAACCAACCTGTTTCAAACCTTCCCAAGACTCAAATACAAAGAGTAAAGGATGTAAACGAGATATACACAACAACCAATTCCACGGAACCTAAGTCCGGATACAACAATTAAAGCAAAGGGAAACCGGGATCGCTATATATAATGGTTCCTTTTTTATTTTTAAATGGAAGATGACTAAAAATAACTTCGAAATTCAAGAAAAGAAAGTTCAATAAAATTAAAAATGGATGTTGCATAAAATTAAAAATGGAAGCTGAATAGAAGTGGAAATTAAATAAAAATAGAAGTTGAATAGAGAAGGAAATTGAATAAAATTAAAAAAGGAAGTTGAATAGAGAAGGAAATTGAATAAAATTAAAAAAGGAAGTTCATTCAAGAAACTACTATACCTTAACGATCTATTTGGACATTAAACAAAAGGAAATTGAATAAAAATAGAAGTGGAATAAAAATATAAAAGGGAAACCACTATACCTGAACGATCTATTTGAAAATTAAATAAAAAATGAAGTTGAATAGAAAAGGAAATTGAATAAAAATGCAAGTGGAATAAAAATGGAAGTTCATTCAAGAAACCACTATACCTTAACGATCCATTTGGAAATTAAATAAAAAAGGAAGTTTCGTTACAAAAGGAAATTGAATAGAAAATGAAAATGAAAATAAAAATAAAAAAGGAAGATGCATAAAATTAAAAATAGAAGTTCGTTCAAGAAACCACTATACCTGAAGGAAATAGAATTTTAATTTTATGCATCTTCCATTTTTATTCAATTTCCTATTTTATTCAACTTCCTTTTTTATTTCATTTCCAAATAGATCGTTAAGGTATAGTGGTTTCTTGAATGAACTTCCATTTTTATTTATTCAATTTCCTTTTCTATTCAACTTCCATTTTTATTTAATTTCCAAACAGATCATTAAGGAAGTTCAATTTCCTTTTCTATTCAGCTTCCTTTTTTTTTTATTTAATTTCCAAATAGATCGTTAAGGTATAGTGGAAATTAAACAAAAAAGGAAATTAAATAAAAAAGGAAGTTGAATAAAAATAGATCGTTAAGGTATAGTGATTTCTTGAATGAACTTCCATTTTTATATTTATGCAACTTCCATTTTTAATTTTATGCAACTTCCTTTTTTATTTTTAATTTTTTATTTCATTTCCAAATAGATCGTTAAGGTATAGTGGTGTCTTGAATAAACTTTCATTTTTATTTTTATTCCACTTCCTTTTCTATTCAACTTCCTTTTTTATTTAATTTTTAATGGATCATTAAGGTATAGTGGTTTATTGAATGAACTTTCATTTTTAATTTTATGCAACATCCATTTTTATTTTTATTCAATTTCATTTTCTATTCAACTTCTTTTTTTATTTAATTTCTAAATAGATCGTTAAGGTTTCTTGAATGAACTTCTATTCAACTTCCTTTATTTAATTTCCTTTTCCATTCAATAAAAAACGATCTATTCAATATTAAATAAAAAAGGAAGTTGAATGGAAAAGGAAATTGAATAAAAATAGAAGTGGAATAAAATTAAAAATGGAAGTTCATTCAATAAACTACTATACCTTAACGATCTAAATAGAAGTTGCATAAAAATGGAAGCTGCATAAAATTAAAAATGGAAGTTGCATAAAATTAAAAATGGAAGTTCATTCAAGAAACCACTATACCTTAACGATCTATTTGGAAATTAAATAAAAAAAGAAGTTGAATAGAAAAGGAAATTGAATAAAAATAAAAATGGAAGTTACGGAAAAATAAAAATGGAAGTTGCATTTTTATTCAATTTCTTTTTCTATTCAACTTCCTTTTTTTATTTAATTTCCAAATAGATCGTTAAGGTATAGTGGTTTCTTGAATAAACTTCCTTCTTTAATTTTATGCAACTTTCATTTTTATTTTTAAGGCATAGTGGTTTCTTGAATGAAATTCCATTTTTAATTTTATGCAGCTTCCATTTCTATTCAACTTCCTTTTTTATTTAATTTTCAAATAGATCGAATAAAATTAAAAATGGAAGTTCATTCAAGAAACCACTATACCTTAACGATCTATTTGGAAATTAAATAAAAAGGAAGTTGAATAGAAAAGGAAGTTGAATAAAAATAAAAATGGAAGTTCATTCTATTTTCCATTTTTATTTTTATTTAATTTCTATTTGGTTTAATTAATCAAATTGAATAAAAATAAAAAAAGGAAGTTGAATAAAAAAGGAAATTGAATAAAAATGCAAGCGGATAGAAAATAAAAGTGGAAGTCGCATAAAATTAAAAATGGAAGTTCATTCAAGAAACCACTATACCTTAATGATCTATTTGCAAATTAAAATTAAAAATGGAAGTTCATTCAAGAAACCACTATACCTTAACGATCTATTTGGAAATTAAATAAAAAAAGGAAGTTGAATAGAAAAGGAAATTGAATAGAAAATAAAAGTGGAAGTTGCATAAAATTAAAAATGGAAGTTTATTCAAGAAACCACTATACCTTAACGATCTATTTGAAAATTAAATAAAAAAGGAAATTGAATAAAAATAAAAATGGAAGTTGCATAAAATTAAAAATGGAAAGTTCATTCAAGAAACCACTATACCTTAACGATCCATTTGGAAATAAAAACGGAAGTTACATAAAATTAAAAGTGGTTTCTTGAATGAACTTCCGTATTTAATTTTATGCAACTTCCATTTTTATTTTTATTTCGCTTGCATTTTTATTCAATTTCCTTTTCTATTCAACTTCCTTTTTTATTCAAGGTACAGTGGTTTCTTGAATGAACTTCAATTTTTAATTTTTTGCCACTTCCATTTATATTTCTATTCAACTTCCTTTTTTATTCAATTTCATTTTTTATTCAACTTCTTTTTTTATTTAATTTTTAATGGATCGTTTGAAATTAAATAAAAAAGGAAGTTGAATAAAAAAGGAAGTTGAATAGATAAGGAAATTGAATAAAAAAGGAAGTTGAATAGAAAAGGAAATTGCATAGAAAAGGAAATTGCAAATAGATCGTTAAGGTATAGTGGTTTCTTGAATCAACTTCCATTTTTATTTTTATGCAACTTCCACTTTTATTTTTAATATATCGTTAAGGTATAGTGATTTCTTGATTAAACTTCCATTTTTAATTTTATGCAACTTCCATTTTTATTTCTATTCAACTTCCTTTTCTTTTCAACTTCCTTTTTTTATTTAATTTCCAAGTAGATCGTTAAGGTATAGTGGTTTCTTTTTGTATTCCACTTGAATTTTTATTCAATTTTCTTTTTTAATTTTATGCAACTTCCATTTTTTATTTTTATTTCACTTCCATTTTTATTCAATTTCCTTTTCTATTTAACTTCCTTTTTTATTTTAATTTCCAAATGGATCGTTGTTTCATTTCCAAATAGATCGTTCAGGCATAGTGGTTTAAGGTATAGTGGTTTCTTGAATGAACTTCCTCTTCTATTCAACTTTCTTTTTATTCAATTTCATTTTCAATTTCCTTTTCTATTCAACTTCCTTTTTTATTTAATTTCCAAATAGATCGTTAAGGTATAGTGTTTTCTTGAATGAACTTCCATTTTTAATTTTATGCAACTTTCATTTTTATTTTTATTCCACTTCTATTTTTATTCAATTTCTTTTTTTTTTAATTTCTAAATAGATCGTTAAGGTATAGTGGTTTCTTGAATGAACTTCCTTCCATTTTTATTTTTATTCCACTTGCATTTTTATGCAATTTCCTTTTCTATTCAACTTCCTTTTTTATTTAATTTCCAAATAGATCGTTCAGGTATAGTGGTTTCATGAATGAACTTACATTTTTAATTCCATTCAACTTCCATTTTTAATTTTATGCAACTTCCATTTTTATTTTTATGCCACTTCCATTTATAGTGGTTTCTTGAATTACCTTACATTTTCTATTCAACTTCCTTTTTTGTTTCCTTTTCTATTCAATTTCCTTAAGGTATAGTGGTTTCTCGAATAAAAATAACTTCCTTTTTTATTTAATTTCCAAACAGATCGTTAAGGTATAGTGGTTTCTTAAATGAACTTTCATTTTCAATTTCCTTTCTATTTGAAAATGGTTTCTTGAATGAATAAAAATAGAAGTCGAATAAAAATAAAAATAAAAGTGGAATAAAAATAAAAATGGAAGTTGCATAAAATTAAAAATGGAAGTTCATTCAAGAAACCACTATACCTGAACGATCTAATCGTTAATTCAAGAAACCACTATACCTTAACGATCTATTTGAAGATTAAATAAAAAAGGAAGTTGAATAAACCACTATATCTTAACGATCCATTTGGAAATTAAATAAAAAAAGAAAATTGAATAAAAATAGATATGAATAGAAAAGGAAATTGAATAAAAATGGAAGCTGCATAAAAATAAATGTGGTAGTTCATTCAAAAAACCACTATACCTTAATGATCTATTTGGAAATTAAATAAAAAAGGAAGTTGAATGGAAAAGTAAATTAAAAATAGAAGTGGAATAAAAATAAAAATGAAAGTTGCATAAAATTAAAATGGAAGTTCATTCAAGAAACCACTATACCTTAACGATATAGTGGTTTCTATTTGGAAATTAAATAAAAAAGGAAGTTGAAGAGAAAAGGAAATTAAAAATGGAAGTTCATTCAACTTCCACTATACCTCAATTTTATGTAACTTCCATTTTTATTTAATTTTATGCAACTTCCTTGTTTATTTAATTTCCAAATAGATCATTAAGGTATAGTAGTTTCTTGAATGAACTTCCATTTTTATTCAATTTCTTTTTCTATTCAACTTCTTTTTTTATTTAATTTCCAAATAGATCGTTAAGGTATAGAAAAGGTATAGTGGTTTCTTGAATGAACTTCCATTTTTATTTTTATTTAATTTCATTTTCTATTCAACTTCTTTTTTTATTCAACTTCCTTTTTTATTTAATTTCCAAATAGATCGTTGTTGTATAGTGATTTCTTGAATGAATTTCCATTTTTAATTTTATGCAACTTCCATTTTTATTCAACTTCCACTTTTTATTCAACTTTCTATTTTATTTAATTTCCAAATAGATCGTTAAGGTATGGTGGTTTTTTGAATGAACTTCCATTTTTAATTTTATTCAACTTCCTTTTTTTTTCCTTTTTTGTTTAATTTCCAAATAGATCGTTAAGGAAGTTGAGTAAAAATAGAAATTAAACAAAAAAGGAAATTAAATTAACGATCTATTTGGAAATTAAACAAAAAAGGAAAAAAAAAGGAAGTTGCATAAAATTAAAAATGGAAGTTCATTCAAGAAACCACTATACCTTAACGATCTATTTGGAAATTAAATAAAAATGGAAATTGAATAAAAGTGGAATAAAAATAAAAATGGAAGTTCATTCAATAAACCACTATACTTAACGATCTATTGGGAAATTAAATAAAAAAGGAAGTTGAATAGAAAAGGAAATCGAATAAAAATAAAAGTGAAAGTTGCATAAAATTAAAAATAGAAGTTCATTCAAGAAACCACTATACCTTAACGATCTATGAAAATAAAAATGGAAGTTGCATAAAATTAAAAATTGAAGTTCATTCAAGAAACCACTATGCCTTGACGATCTATTTGGAAATTAAATAAAAAGGAAGTTGAATAGAAAGGAAAGTGGTTTCTTGAATGAACTTCCATTTTTAATTTTATGCAACTTCCTTTTTTATTTTTATTTTTATGCAACTTCCATTCTTATTCGATTTCCTTTTCTATTAAAAATGGAAATTCATTCAAGAAACCACTATCCTATAACGATCTGTTTGGAAGTTGAATAGAAAAGGAATTTGAATAAAAATGCTAGCGGAATAAAAATAAAAATAGAAGCTCATTCAAGAAACCACTATACCTTAACGATCTATTTGGAAATTAAATAAAAAAGGAAGTTGAAAATAAAAATTGAAGCTGCATAAAATTAAATATGGAAGTTCATTCAAGAAACCACTATACTTGAACGATAAAAAAGGCAGCTGACTAGAAAATAGAAGTTGAATAAAAATAAATAAGGAAGTTGGATAGAAAAGGAAGTTGTATAGAAAAGGAAATCGAATAAAAATAAAAGTTGAATAAAAAAGGAAGTTGAATGGAAAAAGGAAATTGCATAGAAAAGGAAATTAAAAATGGAAGTTCATTCAAAAAACCACTATACCTTAACGATCTATTTGGAAATTAAACAAAAGTGGAAATTAAATAAAAATGGAAGTTGCATAAAAAAGGAAATTGAATAAAAATGAAAGTGGAATAAAATTAAAAAGGAAGTTGAATAGAAAAGGAAATTGAATAAAAATGCAAGTGGAATAAAAAAGGAAGTTGAATAGAAAAGGAAATGGAAGTTCTGTTTTATTTTTATTCCACTTGCATTTTTATTCAACTTCCTTTTTTATTTAATTTCCAAATAGATTGCTAAGGTATAGTGGTTTCTTGAATGAACTTCCTTTTTTATTCAATTTCCTTTTTATTTAAGTTCATTTTTTATTCAATTTCCTTTTCTATTCAACTTCCTTTTTTATTTAATTTCCAAATAGATCGTTAAGGTAATTTCCAAATAGAAAAGGATAGTGAATAAAAATAGAAGTGGAATAAAAATAAAAATGGAAGTTGAATAGAAATAAAGATGGAAGTTCATTCAAGAAACCACTTCCCCACTATACCTTAACGATCTATTTGGAAATTAAAAATGCAAGTGGAATAAAAATAAAAATTAAAGTTGAATAAAAATTAAATAAAAAAGGAAGTTTAGAAAAGGAAATTGAATAAAAATAAAAGTTGAATAGAAAAGGAAATTAAAAAGGAAGTTGAATAGAAGTTGAAATTAAATAAAAAAAGGAAGTTCATTCAAGAAACCACTATAAAAAAGGAAATTAAATTTCTTTTTCCAAACAGATCGTTCAGGTATAGTGGTGAATAAAAATAGAAGTGGAATAAAAATAAAAATGATCTATTTGGAAATTAAATAAAAAAGGAAGTTGAATAGAAAAAGAAATTAAATAAAAAAGGAAATTAAACAAAAAACGAAGTTGAATAGAAAAGGAAATTGAAAATAACAATGGAAGTTGCATAAAAATGAAAATGGAAGTTCATTCAAGAAACCACTATACCTTAACGATCTATTTGGAAATTAAATAAAAATGTAAGTGGAATAAAATTAAAAATGGAAGTTGAATAGAAAAATGCAAGTGGAATAAAAATAAAAATGGAAGTTCATTCAAGAAATAAATATACCTTAACGATCTATTTGGAAATTAAATAAAAAAGAAAATTGAATAAAAATAAAAATGGAAGTTGAATAGAAAAGGAAATTGAATAGATCGTTAAGATATAGTGGTGGTTTCTTGAATGAACTTCCATTTTTAATTTTATGCAACTTCCACTTTTATTTTTATTCAATATTTTTTTCTATTCAACTTCCTTTTTTATTCAACTTCCTTTTTTTGTTTAATTTCCAAATAGATCGTTAAGGTATATTTATTTCTTGAATGAACTTCCATTTTTATTTTTATTTCACTTCCATTTTTATGCAACTTCCATTTTTATTCAACTTCCTTTTTTATTTAATAAAAATAAAAGCGTAATAAAAATTAAAATAAAAGAAACCACTATACCTTAACGATCTATTCAATTTCCTTTTCTATTCAACTTCCTTTTTTATTTAATTTCTTTTTTTCTATTCAACTCAACTGAATAGATCGTTAAGGTATAGTAGTTCCACTTCTATTTAATTTCCAAATAGATCGTTAAGGTATAGTGGTTGAATAGAAAATGAACGATTAGATCGTTCAGGTATAGTGGTTTCTTGAATGAACTTTCATTTTTAATTTTATGCAACTTCCATTTTTATTTAGAAGTTCATTCAAAATGGAAGTTCATTTAAGAAACCATTATACCTTAACGATCAATTTTGAACTTAAATAAAAAATGAAGTTGAATAGAAAAGGACCTTAACCAGAACGATCTATTTGAAAATTAAATAAAAAAGGAAGTTGAATGAACCATTTTTATACCTTAACGATCTATTTGGAAATTAAATAAAAATAAAAATGGAAGTTGAATAGAAAATTGGTTTCTTGAATAAACTTCCATTTTTAATTTTATACAACTTCCATTTTTATTCAACTTCCTTTTCTATTCAGCTTCCTTTTTTATTTTTACTCAATTTCTTTTTCTATTCAACTTCCTTTTTTATTTAATTTCCAAATAGATCGTTAAGGTATAGTGGTTTCTTGAATGAACTTCAATTTTCTTTTCTATTCAACTTCCATTTTTATTCAAAATCCAAAGGGATAGTTAAGGTATAGTCGTTTTTTGAATGAACTTCCATTTTTAATTTCATTTCCTTTTCTATTCAAATTCCTTTTTTATTTAATTTCCAAATGGATCGTTAAGGTTAACGATCCATTTCGAAATTAAATAAAAAAGTAAGTTGAATGGAAAATGAAATTGAATAAAAATAAAAATGGAAGTTCATTCAAGAAACCACTATACCTTTTTTATTTAATTTCCTTTTTCTATTCAGCTTCCTTTTTTATTTAATTTCCAAATGGATATTTAATTTCCAAATAGATCGTTCAGGTATAGTGGTTTCTTGAATGAACTTCCATTTTTAATTTTATTCAACTTCCCTTTTTATTTAATTAAATAGATCGTTCAAGAAACCACTTTTAATTTTACGCAACTTCCTTTTTTAATTTTATGCAACTTCCATTTTTAATTTTATGCAACTTCTATTTTTATGCAACTTCCACTTTTATTTTTATTCGATTTCCTTTTCTATTCGGCTTCCTTTTTTCTTTAATTTCCAAATAGATCGTTTAATTAATGAACTTCTACTTCCATTTTTATTCAATTTTCTTTTCTATTCCACTATACCTTAACGATCTATTTGGAAATTAAATAAAAAAGGAAGTTGAATAGAAAAGGAAATTGATAAAAATGGAAGTTCATTCCAAATTGATCTAACCACTATACCTTAATGATCTATTTGAAAATTGAATAAAAATGCAAGTGGAATAAAAATAAAAAAGGAAGTTGCATAAAAACCAAAATGGAAGTTTATTCAAGAAACCACTATACCTTAACGATCTATTTGGAAATTAAATAAAAAAGGAAGTTGAATAGAAAAGCAAATTCAATAAAAATAGAAGTGGAATAAAAATAAAAGTGGAAGCTGCATAAAATTAAAAATGGAAGTTCATTCAAGAAACCACTTTACCTTAACGATCTATTTGGAAATTAAATAAAAAAGGATCGTTAAGGTATAGTGGTTTCTTGCAATTTCCTTTCCTATTCAATTTTCTTTTCATTTTTTATTCAACTTTCTTTTCTTGAATGAACTTCCATTTTTAATTTTATGCAACTTTCATTTTTAATTTAATTTTCAATTAGATCGTTAAGGTATAGTGGTTTCTTGAATGAACTTCCATTTTTAATTTTATGCGACTTCCTTTTTTTTTTCCTTTTTTGTTTAATTTCCAAATAGATCGTTAAGGAAGTTGAATAAAAATAGAAGTGGAAGTTGAATAAAATTAAAAATGGAAGTTCATTTAAGAAACTACTATACCTTAACGATCTATTTGGAAATTAAATAAAAAATGAAGTTGAATAAAAAATAGAAGTTGAATAAAAATGGAAGTTGCATAAAATTAAAAATGGAAGTTCATTCAAGAAACCACTATACCACAACGATCTATTTGGAAATTAAATAAAAAAGGAAGTTGAATAAAAAAGGATGTTGAATGGAAAATGAAATTGAATAAAAATAAAAATGGAAGTTCATGCAAGAATCCACTATACCTTAACAATCTATTTGGAAATTAAATAAAAAAGGAAGTTGAATAGAAAATGAAATTGAATAAAAATAAAAATGGAAGTTCATTCAAGAAACCACTACACCTTTTCTATATCTTAACGATCTATTTGGAAATTAAATAAAAATGAAAGTTGAATAGAAAAGGAAATTGAATAAAAATGCAACTTCCATTTTTATTTTTTTTTCAATTTCCTTTTCTATTCAACTTCATTTTTTATTTAATTTCCAAATAGATCGTTAAGGTATAGTGGTTTCTTGAATGAACTTTCATTTTTAATTTTATGCAACTTCCATTTTTAATTTTATGCAGCTTCCATTTTTATGCAACATCTATTTAGATCGTTAAGGTATAGTGGTTTCTTGAATGAACTTCCATTTTTAATTTTATTCCACTTCTATTTTTATTCAATTTCCTTTTCCATTCAGCTTTCTTTTCTATTTAATATTGAATAGATCGTTTTTTATTGAATTGAAAAGGAAATTAAATTAAGGAAGTTGAATAGAAGTTCATTCATGAAACCTTAACGATCTATTTGGAAATTAAATAAAAAAGGAAGTTGAATAGAAAATGAAATTAGATAAAAATAAAAATGGAAGCTGCATAAAATTAAAAATAGAAGTTCATTCAATAAACCACTATACCTTAACGATCCATTAAAAATTAATTAAAAAAGGAAGTTGAATAGAAAAGGAAGTGGAATAAAAATAAAAATGGTAGTTTATTCAAGACAACACTATACCTTAACGATCTATTTGGAAATGAAATAAAAAATAAAAAAGGAAGTTGCATAAAATTAAAAATAAAAGTTCATTCAAGAAACCACTATACCTTAACGATCTATTTTTATTCAACTTCCTTTTTTATTTAATTTCCTTTTTTGTTTAATTTCCACTTTACCTTAACGATCTATTTGGAAATTAAATAAAAAAGGAAGCTGAATAGAAAAGGAAATTGAACTTCCTTAATGATCTGTTTGGAAATTAAATAAAAATGAAAGTTGAATAGAAAAGGAAATTGAATAAATAAAAATGGGAGTTCATTCAAGAAACCACTATACCTTAACGATCTATTTGGAAATGAAATGAAAAACGAAGTTGAATAAAATAGGAAATTAAATAAAAATGGAAGATGCATAAAATTAAAATTCAATTTCCTTCAGGTATAGTGGTTTCTTGAACGAACTTCTATTTTTAATTTTATGCATCTTCCATTTCTATTTAACTTCCATTTTTATTTAATTTCCAAATAGATCGTTAAGGTTTCTTGAATGAACTTCTATTTTAATTCCTTTTTTATTTAATTTCCAAATAGATCATTAAGGTATAGTGGTGTCTTGAATGAACTTCCATTTTTAATTTTATGCAACTTCCATTTTTATTCAACTTTCTTTTTTAATTTTATGCAAATTCCATTTTTATTTTTATTCCACTTGCATTTTTATTCAATTTCCTTTTCTATTCAACTTCCTTTTTTATTTTATTTCCAAATAGATCGTTAAGGCATAGTGGTGTCTTGAATGAACTTCCATTTTTAATTTTGATTTCTATTCAACTTCCTCTTTTATTCAATTTCCATTTTTGGTTTCTATTTGGACATTAAATAAAAATGGAAGTTGAATGGAAAATGAAAATTGAATAGAAAAGGAAATTAAAAATGGAACTTCATTCAAATAGAAAAGAAACCGCTATACCTTAACGATCTATTTGGAAATTAAATACCATTTTTATTCAATTTCCTTTTCTATTCAATTTCCTTTTCTATTCAACTTCCATTTCTATTCAACTTTCTTTTTTATTTAATTTCCAAATTGGAAGTTTGTTTTTAATTAAAAATGGACTTCAATAAAAAATAGAAAGTTGATTTCTATTTAATAAACGACCATTAAAAAAATAAAAAAGGAAATAGAAAAGGAAGTTGAATAGAAAAGGAAATTAAATAAAAAATGGAAGTTCATTCAAGAAACCACTTTTCCAAATAGATCGTTTTCCATTTTTAATTTTATCGCTAACGTAAAGAAATCGATCCATTTGGAAATTAAATAGAAAAGGTATAGTGGTTTCTTGAATAGAAAAGGAAGTTCATTCCCGAATGGAAGTTGAATATAAAAATAGAAGTGGAATAAAAATAAAAATAGAAGCTGCATAAAATTAATTATGGAAGTCTTTTCAAGAAACCACTATACCTTAACGATCTATTTAGAAATTAAAAATGGATCGTTAAGGTATGGAAGTTCATTCAAGAATAATGGATCAGATATAGTGGTTTTTTGAATGAACTTGAATGAACTTCCATTGTTATTCAACTTTAATTTCCATTTTTATTAAATGAACTTGAACGGATTGTTAAGGTATAGTGGTTTCTTGAATGAACTTCATTTTATATTTTATATATTTTTTTAATTTTTTGCCACTTCCATTTTTTTTCAATTTCCTCTTCTATTCAACTTCCTTTTCATTCAAATAGTGGTTTAATTTCACTATACCTTAACGATCTATTTAAAAATGGTATAGTGGAAATAGAAATAGAAAAGGAAGTTGCATAAAATTAAAAATGGAAGTTAATTCGTTAAGGTATAGTGGTTTTTTGAATGAACTTCCATTTTTAATTAATTTTCAAATAGATCGTTAAAGTATAGTGGTTTCTAAAATGAACTTCCATTTTTAATTTTATGCAACTTCCATTTTTATTTTCATTTCCAAATAGATCATTAAGGTTAGTGGTTTCTTGAATGAACTTCCTTTTTTGAATGAACTTCCATTTTTAATTTTATGCAACTTCCATTTTTATTTAATTTCCAAATAGATCGTTAAGGTATAGTGGTTTCTTGAATGAACTTCCATTTTAATTTTATTCAACTTCCATTTTTAATTTTATTCAACTTTAATTTTTTTATTTTTAAAAATAGAAGTTAAATAAAAATGAAAGTTAAAATAAACCACTATAGGAAGTTCATTCAATTTTCCTTTCTTTTTTATTTAATTTCCAAATAGATCGTTCAGGTATAGTGGTTTCTTCAATGATTAAGAACAAGAAACCACTATACCTTAGCGTTCTGTTTGGAAATTAAATAAAAAATGAAATTGAATAAAAATAAAAGTGAAAGTTCAAGATCCATTTGGAAATTAAACAAAAAAGGAAGTTGAATAGAAAATGAAATTGAATAAAAATAGAAGTGGAATAAAAATAGAAGCGGAATAAAAAAGGAAGTTGAATAGAAAAGGAAATTAAATACAACTATACCTTAATAATGGAAGTTCATAACTATACCTTAACGATCGTTAAGGCCTTAACGATCGTAACGATCGTTAAGGCATAGTGGTTTCTATAATGAACTTGCATTTTTAATTTTTTGCAACTTCCATTTTTCATTCAATTTCCTTTTCTATTCAGCTTCCTTTTTTTATTTAATTTCTAAATAGATCATTAAGGTATAGTCATTTTTATTCAATTTCCTTTTATATTCAACTTCCTTTTTTAATTTTATTCAATTTTCTTTTCTATTGAACTTCCTTTTTTATTCAATTTTCATTTTTATTTAATTTCCAAATTGATCGTTAAGATATCAACTTCCTTTTTTAGTCAATTTCCAATGAATGAACTTCCTTTATTTTTTCCATTCAAGAAACCACTATTCCTGAATGATTCATTTGGAAATTAAAAAGGAGTTGAATAGAAAATGAAATTGAATAAAAATAAAAGTGGAAGATGCATTAAATTAAAAATGGAAGTTGAATGGAAGTTCATTCAAGAAACCACTATACCTTAACGATCTATTTGGAAATTAAATAAAAATGAACTATAGTTGTTTCTTGAATGAACTTCCATCTTCCATTTTTATGAACTTCCTTTTTTATGAAATTGAATAAAAATGCAAGTGGAATAAAAATAAAAATGGAAGTTGCATAAAATTTTAAATGAAAGTTCATTCAAGAAACCACTATACCTGAATGACCTATTTGGAATAAAAATAAAAAAAAGGAAGTTGAATAAAAAATGAAAGTGAATTTCCAAATAGAAAAGGAAGTTGAATAGAAATGGAAGTTGAATAGAAAAGGAAATTGAATAAAAAATGAAGTTGAATAGTCTTTTTTTATGCATCTTCCGCTTTTATTTTTATTCAACTTCCATTTTTATTTAATTTCCAAATAGATCGTTAAGGTATACTGGTTTCTTGAATGAACTTCTATTTGGAAATTAAAAATGAAAGGAAATTGAATAGAAATAAAAAATTTAATTTCCAAATAGATCGTTAAGGTATAGTGGTTTCAATTTCCTTTTCTATTCAACTTCCTTTTTTTATTTAATTTCCTTTTTTATTTAATTTCCAAACAGACTTCCTATACCTTAACAATCTATTTGGAAACCACTATACCTTGGAAATAAAAATGGAAGTTCATTTTATTCAATTTCCTTTTCTATTCAACTTCCTTTTTTATTTAATTTAATAAAAAAGGAAGTTGAATAGAAAAGGAAATTGAATAAAAATGAAATTGATTAAAAATAAAAAAGGAAGTTTTTTAATTGAATAAAAATGGAATAAAAAAGGAAATTAAATTTAATGGTTTCTTAAAAGAAAATGAACTTCCATTTTTATTCAACTTGAAATGGAATAAAAATTGAATAAAAATAAATAATTTAAATAAACCACTATACCTTCATTCAAGAAACCACTATACCTGAACGATTTATTTGGAAATGAAATACAAAAAGAAGTTGAATAGAAAAGGAAATTAAAGTTGAAAACCACTATACCTTAACGATCTATTTGGACATTAAAATAAAAATGGAAATTAAATAAAAATAGAAGTTCCTTTTTTATTCAACTTCCTTTTTTATTTTTATTCCACTTCCAAGAAATTAAATAGAAAAGGAAGTTGAATAGAAAAGGAAATTAAATAAGAAACCACTATACCTTAATAGATTGTTTAGGTATAGTGGTTTCTTGAATTGAAGTTGCATTTTTAATTTTATGCAACTTCTAATAGATCATTAAGGTATAGTGGTTTTAATTTCCAAATAGATCGTTATGGTATAGTGGTTTCTTGAATGAACTTCCACCTTAACGATCTATTTGGAAATAAAATAAAAAAGGTTCTTGAATAGAAAAGGAAGTTGAATGAAAATAAAAATGAAAATTGCATAAAATTAAAGAACTTGAAGTTCATTCAAGAAACCACTATACCTTAACGATCTATTTGGAAATTAAATAAAAAAGGAAGTTGAATAGAAAAGGAAGTTGAATAAACATCGTTAAGGTATAGTGGTTTCTTGAATGAAGTTGCATTTTTAATTTTATGTAGCTTCCATGGAATAAAAATGAAAGTTGAATAAAAATAAACCACTATACCTTAAGAAACCACTATACCTTAAGGAAGTTGAACGTTTCATTTTTTATTCAACTTCCTTTTCTATTCAACGATCGTTAAGGTATAGTAGTTTCTTGAATGAACTTCCATTTTTAATTTTATGCAACTTCCTTTTCTATACAACTATACCTTAACGATCTATTTACAATAAAAATGAACTTCCTTTTCTATGCAACTTCCTTTTTTATTTAATTTCCAAATAGATTTCCTTTTCTATTCAACTTCCATTTTTAAATTCAAATTGAAGTGGAATTTCCAAATAAAAATGAAAATTGCATAAAATTAAATAAAAAAGGAAATTAAATATAATGAAAATAAAAATGCAAGTGGAATAAAAATAAACACCACTTCTATTTTTATTCCGCTTCTATTTTTATTCCGCTGGCATTTCTATTCAATTTCCTTTTCTATCAAATTTCCTTTTTATTCCACTTGCATTTTCTATTCAATTTCCTTTTCTCTTTAATTTTCAAATAGATCGTTAAGGTATAGTGGTTTCTTGAATGAACTTCCTCTTTTAATTTCCTTTTCTATTCAACTTCCTTTTTTATTCGATTTCTATTTTTATTTAATTTCCAAATAGATCGTTAAGGTATAGTGGTTTCTTGAATGAACTTCCATTTTCAATTTCCTTTTTTATCCATTTGCATTTTTATTTCTATTCAACTTCAATTTTTATGCAACGATCGTTATAGTGAATAAAGAAGCTGCATAAAATAGAAAAGGAAATTGAATAAAAGTGGAGGTTACATAAAAATAAAAATGGAAGTTCATTCAAGAAACCACAATACCTGATCGATCTATTTGGAAAATAAATAAAAAAGGAAGTTGAATAGAAAAGGAAGTGGCAAAGGAGAAACCACTATACCTTAACGATCTATTTGGAAATTAAATAGAAAAGGAAGTTGAATAGAAAAGGAAATTGAATAAAAATGAAATTGAAAAAAAATGGAAGATGCATAAAATTAAAAATGGAAGTTCATTCAACTTCCTTTTTTATATGTTTAATTTCCAAATAGATCGTTAAGGTATAGTGGTTTATTTTTATTCCTTTTCTATTCAACTTCCATTTTTATTCATTTGGAAGGAACCACTATAATCATTAATTTAATCAAATTAAAATAAAATAAAAATTACCTTATTTAATCGTGAAGGTAATTTTATTCGATTTCCTAATTTAATTTCCAAGTGGAATAAAAAGGAAGTTGAATAGAAAAGGAAGTTGAATGGAATCTTCCTTTTTTATTTTTATTCTACTTGCATTTTTATTCAATTTCCTTTTCTATTCAACTTCTATTTTTAATCCACTTGGAAATTAAATTAAAATTTTTATGCATCTATTTGGAAATTAAATAGATTGTTAAGGTATAGTGGTTTCTTGAATGGAAGTTCCATATTTAATTTTATGCAGCTTCCATTTTTATTTTTATTCAACTTCCTTTTTTGTGTAATTTCCAAATAGATCATTAAGGTATAATGGATCGTTAAGGTATAAAAAACCTTAACGATCAACTTCGATTGAGCATAAAAAGGAAGCTGAATAGAAAAAGAAATTGAATAAAAGAGGAAGTTGAATAGAAAAGGAAGTTGAATAAAAATAAAAATGGAAGCAAAAATGGAAGTTGCATAAAAATGGAAGTTGAATAAAAAAGGAAATTAACTAAAATTAAAAATGGAAGCTGCATAAAATTAAAAATGGAAGTTCATTCAAGAAACCACTTCTTTTTTTATTTATAGATTATTTAAATAAAAATGGAAGTTCTATTTGGAAATTGAATTAAAATGGAACTTACATTTCCATTTTTATTCAATTTCCTTTTCTATTCAACTTTCTTGAATGAAGTTGAATAGAAAATGAAATTCGTTAAGGTATAGTGGTTTGATGTCCACTATACCTGAACTTTTTTTTATTTAATTTCACTTTTATTTTTATTAAATAGAAAAGGTATAGTGGTTGAACAGAAGTGGGTTTCTTGAATGAACTTCCATTTTTATTCAATTTTCTATTCTATTCAACTTCCATTTTTTATTTAATTTCCAAATAGATCGTTAAGGTATAGTGGTTTCTTGAATGAACTTCCATTTTTAATTTTATTCAATTTTCATACTATTCAACTTCCATTTTTAGTTGAATATGGAAGTTCATAGAAAATGGAAATTGAATAAAAAGGAAATTAAATAAAAATAAAAGTGGAACTTAAAAAAAAAAAAAGGAAGTTGAATGGAAAATGAAATTGAATGAAAATAAAAATCCATTCAACTTCCTTTTCTATTTAATTTCCAAATGGATCGTTCAAGTATAGTAGTTTTTTTGAATGAACTTCAATTTTTAATTTTATGCAACTTCCATTTTTATTTTTATTCAACTTCCATTTTTATTCAACTCCTTTTTAATTTTATCCCACTTGTATTTTTATTCAATTTCCTTTTCTATTCATCTTCCATTTTTACCACTTCTATTTTTATTCAATTTCCTTTTCTATTCAACTTCCTTTTTTATTCAACTTCCTTTTCTATTCAACTTCCATTTTTATTTAATTTCCAAATGGATCGTTAAGGTATAGTGGTTTATTGAATGAACTTTAATTTTCTTTTCTATTCAACTTCTTTTTTTATTTAATTTCCAAATAGATCGTTAAGGTATAGTGGTTTATTGAATGAACTTCCATTTTTAATTTTATGCAGCTTCCATTTTTATTTTTATTCAACTTTAATTTTTATTCAACTTCCTTTTCTATTCAACTTCCATTTTCCATTCAACTTCCATTTTTATTTTTATTCCACTTCCATTTTTAATTTTATACAACTTCCATTTTTATTTATTCAATTTCCTTTTCTATTCAACTTCCTTTTTTATTTAATTTCCAAATAGATCATTAAGGCATAGTGGTTCTTTTAATGAACTTCCTTTTTCAATTTTATGCAACTTCCATTTTTATTTTTTATTCAATTTTCTTTTCCATTCAACTTCCTTTTTGGAAATTAATTTCCAAATAGATCGTTAAGGTATAGTGGTTTCTTGAATGAATTTCTATTTTTAATTTTATGCAACTTCCAATTCTATTTTTAATTTTAAAATTAAAAGTGGAAGTTGAATAGAAAAGGAAGTTGAATAAAATTAGAAATAGAAGTGGAATAAAAATAAAAATGGAAGTTGCATAAAATTTATAGTGGTTTCTTGAACGAACTTCTATTTTTAAATTCCAAATGGATCGTTAAGGTATAGTGGAAATTGAAAATGGAAGTTGCATAAAATTAAAAATGGATCGATCTATTTGAAAATTAAATAAAAATGCAAGTGGAATAATTTCCTTTTCTATTCAACTTCTAGTTTTATTTAATTTCCAAATAGATCGTTAAGGTATAGTGGTTTCTTGAATGAACTTCCATTTTTAATTTTATGCAACTTCCTTTTCTATTCAACTTCCTTTTTTATATACCTGAACGATCTTGAATGAACTTCCATTTTTAATTTTATTCAATTTCATTTTCTATTCAACTTCATTTTCTATTTAATTTCCAAAAGGAAGTAGTTTTTATTCAATTTCCTTTTCTATAAAACCATTATGCCTTTTGGAAATTATGGTTATTTAACTTCCTTTTCTATTTGGAAATTAAATTGAATAAAAATGGAAGTTCATTCAAGAAACGATCCATTTTTATTGCAAATAGATCGTTAAGGTATAGTGGTTTCTTGAATGAACTTCCTTTTTTATTCAATTTAATTTCCAAAAGGTATAATGGTTTTATTCCTTTTCTATTCAACTTCTTTTTTTATTCAACTTCATTTTCTATTCGACTTCCTTTTTTATAACTTCCATTTTTAATTTCCAAATAGATCGTTAAGGGGAAGATGAATAGAAAAGGAAATTGGAAGTTCATAAAGTTAAAAATGGAAGTTGCATAAAATTAAAAATGGAAGTTCATTCAAGAAATTTCTATTCAACTTCCATTTTTATTTAATTTTCATTTTTAATTTTATGGAAGTTCATTCAAGAAACCACTATACCTTAACGATCTATTTGAAATGAAAAATGAAGTTGAATAGAAAAATGGAAGTTGAAATGGAAATTGAATGGAAAAGGAAATTGAAGAAAAATTAAGGTATAGAAGGAAATTGAATAAAAAAGGAAGTTGAATAGAAATAAAAAAGAAAGGAAGTTGAACAGAAAAGGAAATTGAATAAAAATGCAAATGGAATAAAAATAGAAAGGTATAGTGGTTCCTTTATTGTTAAGGTATAGTGGTAGAAAAGAAAGTTGAATATTCCATTTTTCATTTTTTGCCACTTCCATTTTTATTCAACTTCCTTTTTTATTTAATTTTCAAATAGATCGTTAAGGTATAGTGGTTTATTGAATGAACTTCCATTTTTATGCAACATCCATTTTTAAATTTGTTCAATTTCCAAAAATTAAATAGATCATTTTAATTTCCAAATAGATCGTTAAGGTATAGTGGTTTCTTGAATGAATTTCCTTTTTTATTTAATTTCCAAATAGATCGTTAAGGTATAGTGGTTTCTTGAATGAACTTCCATTTTTAATTTTATACCTGAGTGATCTATTTGGAATTTTTTATTTGATTTCTATTCAACTTCCTTGAATGAACTTCCACTATACCTTAACCTTATTTTTATTCCACTTCAATTTCCTTTTCTATTCAAGAAAATTGAATAAAAATAGAAGTGGAATAAAAAAGGAAATTTAATTCTATAGTGGTTTCTTCCATTTGGAAGTTCATTCAAGAAACCACTATACCTTAACGATCTTCCACTTGCATTTTTATTCAATTTCCTTTTCTATTCAACTTCCTTTCCTATTCAACTTCCATTTTTTCCTTTTTTATTTAATTTCCAAATAGATCGTTCAGGTATAGTGGTTTCTTGAATGAATTTCCATTTTTATTTTTATTCAATTTCTATTATTTAATTTCCTTTTTTAATTTTAAGTTTATTAAAGTTCCATTTATATTCAACTTCCTTTTTTATTTAATTTCCAAATAGATCGTTAAGGTATAGTGGTTTTTATTTTTATTCAATTTCTTTTTTTATTCAACTTCCTTTTTTATTTTCTATTCAATTTCATTCAAGAAACCACTATACCTTAACGTTCAATTTGGAAATTAAATAAAAATGGAAGTTGAATAGAAAAGGAAATTGCATAAAAATAAAAATGAAAGTTGCATTAAATTAAAAATGGAAGTTCCATAAAATTAAAAAGAAAAGTTCATTCAAAAAACCACTATACCTTAACGATCTATTTGGAAATTAAATAAAAAAGGAAGTTGAATAGAAGAGAAAGATGCATAAAATTAAAAATGAAAGTTGCATAAAATTAAAAATGGAAGTTCATTCAAGAAACCACTATACCTTAACGATCTATTTAGAAATTAAATAAAAAAGGAAGTTGAATGAAAATAAAATTGAAAATGGAAGTTCATTCAAGAAACCACTATACCTAAACGATCTATTTGGAAATTAAATAATTTTATGCAGCTTCCATTTTTATTTTTATTCAATTTCTTTTTCTATTCAATTTCCTTTTTTATTTAATTTCCAAGTGGATCATTTTTATTTGTATTCCACTTCTATTTTTATTCAATTTCATTTCCTTTTTTATTCAATTTCCAAATAGATCATTTTTATTTTTATTCCACTTCTATTTTTATTCAATTTCATTTCCTTTTTTTATTCAATTTCCTTTTTTATTTAATTTCCAAATAGATCGTTAAGGTATAGTGGTTTCCTGAATGAACTTCCTATTCAACTTCCTTTTTTTTTATTTTTTTTATTTTGCTTCCATTTTGAATGAATTTCCAATTCTATTCAACTTCCTTTTTTATTTTTATTCAACTTTCATTTTTAATTTTATGAACTTCCATTTTTATTTTTATTCAGCTGCCACTTTTATTCAATTTCCATTTTTATTTTATTTCCAAATAGATTGTTAAGGTATAGTGGTTTCTTGAATGAACTTCCATTTTTAATTTTATGCAACTTCCATTTTTATTTTTATTCCACTTGCATAAAAATAAAAGTGGAATAAAAATAAAAACGATTTCCTTTTTTATTTAATTTCCAAATAGATCGTTAAGATATAGTGGTTTTTTTTAATGAACTTCCATTTTAAATTTTATGCAGCTTGCATTTTTATTCAATTTCCTTTTCTATTTAAATTCCTTTTTTATTTAATATAAAAATAGATCGTTAAGGTATAGTCGTTTATTCAATAAACTTCCATTTTTAATTTTATGCAACTTCCAAGCTTTCAAATAGATCGTTAAGGTATAGTGGTTTCTTGAATGAACTTCCATTTTTAATTTTATGCAACTTCCACTTTTATTTATCTTTCATTTTTATTTTTAATGAACTTCCATTTTTAATTTTATGCAGCTTCCATTTTTATTTTTATTTTTATTCCGCTTGCATTTCTATACAATTTCCTTTTCTATCCAATTTCCTTTTTATTCCACTTGCATTTTCTATTCAATTTCCTTTTCTATTTAATTTCAAAATAGATCGTTAAGGTATAGTGGTTTCTTGAATGAACTTCCACTGTTAATTTCCTTTTCTATTCAACTACCTTTTTTATTCGATTTCTATTTTTATTTAATTTCCAAATAGATCGTTAAGGTATAGTGATTTCTTGAATGAACTTCCATTTTCAATTTCCTTTTTTATCCATTTGTATTTTTATTCAATTTCCTTTTCTATTCAACTTCCTTTTTTATTCCATTTTTATTTCTATTCAACTTCAATTTTTATGCAACGATCCTTATAGTGAATAAAGTAGCTGCATAAAATAGAAAAAGAAATTGAATAAAAGTGGAAGTTGCATAAAAATAAAAATGGAAGTTCATTCAAGAAACCACTATACCTGAACGATCTATTTGGAAAGTAAATAAAAAAGGAAATTGAATAGAAAAGGAAGTGGCAAAGGAGAAACCACTATACCTTAACGATCTATTTGGAAATTAAATAAAAAAGGAAGTTGAATAGAAAAGGAAATTGAATAAAAATGAAATTGAAAAAAAATGGAAGATGCATAAAATTAAAAATGGAAGTTCATTCAACTTCCTTTTTTATTTGTTTAATTTCCAAATAGATCGTTAAGGTATAATGGTTTATTTTTATTCCTTTTCTATTCAACTTCCATTTTTATTCATTTGGAAGGAACCACTATAATCGTTAATTTAATCAAATTAAAGTAAAATAAAAATTACCTTATTTAATCGTTAAGGTAATTTTTCTAATTTAATTTCCAAGTGGAATAAAAAGGAAGTTGAATAGAAAAGGAAGTTGAATGGAATCTTCCTTTTTTATTTTTTTTCCACTTGCATTTTTATTCAATTTCCCTTTCTATTCAACTTCCATTTTTATTCCACTTGGAAATTAAATTAAAATTTTTATGCATCTATTTGGAAATTAAATAGATCATTACGGTATAGTGGTTTCTTGAATGGAAGTTCCATATTTAATTTTATGCAGCTTCCATTTTTATTTTTATTCAACTTCCTTTTTTGTTTAATTTCCAAATAGATCGTTAATTCCATTGAGCATAAAAAATAAGCTGAATAGAAAAAGAAATTGAATAAAAAAGGAAGTTGAATAGAAAAGGAAGTTGCATAAAAATAAAAATAGAAGAAAAATGGAAGTTGCATAAAAATAAAAGTTGAATAAAAAAGGAAATTAAATAAAATTAAAAATGGAAGCTGCATAAAATTAAAAATGAAAGTTCATTCAAGAAACCACTTCCTTTTTCATTTATAGATTATTTAAATAAAAATGGAAGTTCTATTTGGAAATTGAATTAAAATGGAACTTCCATTTCCGTTTTTATTCAACTTCCTTTTCTATTCAACTTTCTTGAATGAAGTTGAATAGAAAAGGAAATTCGTTAAGGTATAGTGGTTTAATGTCCACTATACCTAAACTTTTTTATTTAATTTCACTTTTATTTTTATTAAATAGAAAAGGTATAGTGCTTGAATAGAAGTGGGTTTCTTGAATGAACTTCCATTTTTATTTAATTTCCTATTCTATTCAACTTCCATTTTTTATTTAATTTCCAAATAGATCGTTAAGGTATAGTGGTTTCTTGAATGAACTTCCATTTTTAATTTTATTCAATTTTCATTCTATTCAACTTCCATTTTTAGTTGAATATGGAAGTTCATAGAAAATGGAAATTGAATAAAAAGGAAAGTGGAACTTAAATAAAAAAGGAAGTTGAATGGAAAATGAAATTGAATGAAAATAAAAATCTATTCAACTTCCTTTTCTATTTAATTTCCAAATGGATCGTTTAGGTATAGTGGTTTCTTGAATGAACTTCAATTTTTAATTTTATGCAACTTCCATTTTTAGTCAACTTTCTTTTTAATCTTATTCCACTTGCATTTTTATTCAATTTCCTTTTCTATTCATCTTCCATTTTTACCACTTCTATTTTTATTCAACTTCCTTTTCTGTTCAACTTCCTTTTTTATTCAACTTCCATTTCTATTCAACTTCCTTTTCTATTCAACTTCCATTTTTATTTAATTTCCAAATGGATCGTTAAGGTATAGTGGTTTATTGAATGAACTTCAATTTTCTTTTCTATTCAACTTCCTTTTTTATTTAATTTCCAAATAGATCATTAAAGTATAGTGGTTTCTTGAATGAACTTCCATTTTTAATTTTATGCTGCTTCCATTTTTATTTTTATTCAACTTTAATTTTTATTCAACTTCCTTTTCTATTCAACTTCCATTTTCCATTCAACTTCCATTTTTATTCAACTTCCATTTTTATTTTTATTCCACTTCCATTTTTAATTTTATGCAACTTCCATTTTTATTTATTCAATTTCCTTTTCTATTCAACTTCCTTTTTTATTTAATTTCCAAATAGATCGTTAAGGCATAGTGGTTCCTTTAATGAACTTCCTTTTTCAATTTTATGCAACTTCCATTTTTATTTTTTATTCAATTTCCTTTTCCATTCAACTTCCTTTTTGGAAATTAATTTCCAAATAGATCGTTAAGGTATAGTGGTTTCTTGAATAAATTTCCATTTTTAATTTTATGCAACTTCCAATTCCATTTTTAATTTTAAAATTAAAAATAGAAGTTGAATAGAAAAGGAAGTTAAATAAAATTAGAAATAGAAGTGGAATAAAAATAAAAATGGAAGTTGCATAAAATTCATAGTGGTTTCTTGAACGAATTTCTATTTTTAAATTCCAAACGGATCATTAAGGTATAGTGGAAATTAAAAATGGAAGTTGCATAAAATTAAAAATGGATCGATCTATTTGGAAATTAAATAAAAATGCAAGGGGAATAATTTTCTTTTTTATTCAACTTCCATTTTTTATTTAATTTCCAAATAGATCGTTAAGGTATAGTAGTTTCTTGAATGAACTTCTATTTTTGATTTTATGCAACTTCCTTTTCTATTCAACTTCCTTTTTTATATACCTGAACAATCTTCAATGAACTTCCATTTTTAATTTTATTCAATTTCATTTTCTATTCAACTTTCTTTTTTATGTAATTTCCAAAAAGAAGTCGTTTTTATTCAATTTCCTTTTCTATAAAACCATTATACCTTTTGGAATCTAAGGTTATTTAACTTCCTTTTCTATTTGGAAATTAAATTGAATAAAAATGGAAGTTCATTCAAGAAACGATCCGTTTTTATTGCAAATAGATCATTAAGGTATAGTGGTTTCTTGAATGAACTTCCTTTTTTATTCAATTTAATTTCCAAAAGGTATAATGGTTTTATTCTTTTTCTATTCAACTTCCTTTTTTATTCAACTTTTTTTCTTTTAACTTCCTTTTTTATAACTTCCATTTTAATTTCCAAATAGACCGTTAAGGGGAAGATGAATAGAAAATGAAATTGAATAGAAAAGAAAATTGGAAGTTCATAAAGTTAGAAATGGAAGTTGCATAAAATTAAAAATGAAAGTTCATTCAAGAAATTTCTATTCAACTTCCATTTTTAATTTTATGGAAGTTCATTCAAGAAACCACTATACCTTAACGATCTATTTGGAAATTAAATGTCCAACCACTATACCTTAACGATCCATTTTTAATTTTATGCAACTTTCATTTTTATTTTTATTCCACTTCTATTTTTATTTAATTTCCAAATAGATCGTTAAGGTATAATGGTTTCTTGAATGAACTTCCATTTTTATTTTTATTCCACTTGCATTTTTATTTAATTTCCTTTTCTATTCAACTTTCATTTTTATTTTTATTCAATTTCATTTTCCATTCAATTTCTTTTTATATTCAACTTCCTTTTTTATTTAATTTCCTTTTCTATTCAGCTTCCTTTTTTATTTAATTTCCATATAGATCGTTAAGGTATAGTGGTTTCTTGAATGAACTTCCATTTTTAATTTTTTGCCACTTCCATTTATATTTTTATTCAATTTTCTTTTCTATTCAACTTCCTTTTTTATTTAATTTTCAAATTGATCGTTAAGGTATAGTGGTTTCTTGAATGAACTTGAAGTTGAACTTCCACTGTTAATTTAATTTTTAATGATCCATTTGGAAATGAAATAAAAAAAGAAGTTGAATGGAAAATGAAATTGAATAAAAATAAAAGTGGAACTTGCATAAAATTAAAAATGGAAGTTCATTCAATAAACCACTATACCTTAACGATCTATTTGGAATAGAAAAGGAAATTGAATAAAAATGCAAGTGGAATAAAAACAAAAAAGGATGTTGAATAAAAATAAAAATGGAAGTTGCATAAAATTAAAAATGGAAGTTCATTCAAGATAGAAGGAAATTGAATAAAAATAGAAGTGGAATAAAATTAAAAATGGAAGTTGAATAAAATTAAAATTAAAAATGCAAGTTCATTCAAGAAACTGCTATACCTTCTATTTTGAATGAACTTCCATTTTTAATTTTATGAAACTTTCATTTTTCTTTTTATGCTACTTCCTTTTTTATTTTTATTCCACTTGCATTTTTATTCAATTTCCTTTTCTATTCAACTTCTATTTTTATTTAATTTCCAAATAGATCGTTAACGTATAGTGATTTTTTTAATGAACTTCCATTTTTAATTTTATGCAACTTCCATTTTTATTTTTCTTCCACTTCTATTTTTATTCAATTTCATTTTCCATTCAACTTCCATTTTTATTTAATTTCCAAATAGATTGTTAATCTATAGTGGTTTCTTTAATTTCCAAATAGAACGCTAAGGTATCGTGGTTTCTTGAATGAACTTCCATATTTAATTTTATGCAACTTCCATTTTTAATTTTATGCATCTTCCATTTTTATTTTTATTCAACTTTAATTTTTATTCAATTTCCTTTTCTATTCAACTTCCATTAATTAAAAAAGGAAGTTGAATAGAAAATGAAATAGATCATTCAATAAAAATGCAAATCGAAGCTACATAAAATTAAAAATGAAAATTCATTCAAGAAACCACTATACCTTAACGATCTATTTGGAAATTAAATAAAAAAGGAAGTTGAATAGAAAATGAAATTGCATAAAAATAAAAATGGAAGATGCATAAAAATAAAAATGGAAGTTTATTCAAGAAACCACTATACCTTAACGATCTATTTGGAAATTAAATGGAAGTTCAAATGAAATTGAATAAAAAAGGAAGTTGAATAGAAAAGGAAATTAAAAATGGAAGTTCATTAAAGAAACCACTAAACCTTAATGATCTATTTGGAAATTAAAAATGGAAGTTCATTCAAGAAACCACTATACCTTAACGTTCGGTTTGGAAATTAAATAAAAAAAGGAAGTTGATCTATTTGGAAATTAAATAAAAAAGGAAGCTGAATAGAAAATGAAATTGAATAAAAATAGAAGCTGAATAAAAATAAAAATGAAAGCTGCATAAAATTAAAAAAGGAAATTCATTCAAGAAATCGTTAAGGTATAGTAGTGGTTTCTTGAATGAACTTCCATTTTTAATTTTATGCAGCTTCCATTTTTATTTTTAGTCAATTTCATTTTCTATTCAACTTCCTTTTTTATTTAATTTCCAAATAGATCGTTAAGGTATAGTGGCTTCTTGAATGAACTTCCATTTTTATTTAATTTCCAAATAGATCGCTAAGGTATAGTGGATTTTCTATTCAACTTCCTTTTTTATTTAATTTCACTTCTATTTTTATTCAATTTCCTTTTCTATTTAACTTCCTTTTTTGTTCACTTTTCTTTTCTATTCAACTTCCTTTTTTATTTAATTTCCAAATAAATCGTTAAGCTATAGTGGTTTCTTGAATGAACTTCCATTTTTAATTTTTTGCGACTTCCATTTTTATTTTTATTTCTATTTTGAAATTAAATAAAAATGGAAGTAGAATAGAAAAGAAAATTGAAATTGAATAAAAATGAAAGTTGCAAAAAATTAAAAATGAAAGTTCATTCAAGAAACCACTATACCTTAACGATCTATTTGGAAATTAAATGTCCAACCACTATACCTTAACGATTTATTTGGAAGTTGAATAGAAAAGGAAGTTAAATAGAAAAGGAATTAAATAAAAGTGGAAGTTGAATGGAAAAGGAAATTGAATAAAAATAAAAGTGGAAGTTGCATAAAATTAAAAATGGAAGTTCATTCAAGAAACCACTATACCTTAACGATCTATTTGGAGATTAAATAAAAAAGGAAGTTGACTAGAAAAGGAAAATGGAAGTTGAGTAGAAAAGGAAATAAATAAAAGTGGAAGTTGAATAAAAAAGAAAATTAAATAAAAATAAAAATGGAAATTGCATAAAATTAAAAATGGAAGTTCATGCAAGAAACCACTATACCTTAACGATCTATTTTGAAAGGAAACCACTATACCTGAATGAACTATTTGGAAATTAAATAAACCAAAATACCTTAACGTTCTATTTACAATAAAAATGAACTTCTTTTCTATGCAACTTCCATTTTTATTTTTATTCAATTTCATTTTCCATTCAACTTCCTTTTCTATTCAACTTCCTTTTTTATTTAATTTCCAAATTGATCGTTAAGGTATAGTGGTTTCTTGAATAAACTTCCATTTTTAATTTTATGCAGCTTCCATTTTTAATTTTATGCAACTTCCATTTTTATTTTTATTCAACTTCCATTTATATTTTTATTTTTATTCAATTTCCTTTTCTATTCAGCTTCATTTTCTATTAATTTCCAAACTTAACGATCTATTTGGAAATGAAATAAAAAAGGAAGTTGAATAGAAAAGGAAATTGAATAGAAATAGATCGTTAAGGTATAGTTGTTTCTTGAATGAACTTCCACTTTAAATTTTATGCAACTTCCATTTTTATTTAATTTCCAAATAGATCGTTCAGGTATAGTGCTTTCTTGAATGAACTTCTATTTTTATTTTTATTCAACTTCCATTCTTATTTAATTTCCAAATAGATCGTTAAGGTATATTTCCAAATAGATCGTTAAGGTATAGTGGTTTCTTAAATGAATTAAAATTTGAAAGGAAGTTGAATAGAGAAGGAAATTAAATAAAAATTAAAGTTGATTTCTTGAATGGAAAATGAAAAATGGAAGTTCATTCAAGAAACCACTATACCTGAACGATCTATCTGGAAATTAAATAAAAAAGGAAGTTCATTCAAGAAACCACTTTACCTTAACGATCTATTTGGAATTTAAATAAAAAAGGAAGTTGAATAGAAAAGGAAATTGAAAATAAAAATGGAAGCTGCATAAAATTAAAAATGGAAGTTGAATAGAAATAAAATGAATAGAAAAGGAATTTGAATAAAAATAAAAATGGAATAAAAATAAAAATGGAAGTTCATTTTTAATTTTACGCATCTTACATTTTTATTTTTATTCCGCTTGCATATTCATTCGATTTCTTTTTTATTTAATTTCCAAATAGGAAATTGAATAAAATTGCAAGTGGAAGTTGTATAAAATTAAAAATGGAAGTTCATTTAAGAAACCACTATACCTTAACGACCTATTTGGAAATTAAATAAAAAAAGAAATTGAATAAAAATGGAAGCTGAATAGAAATAAAATTAAAAATGGAAGTTCATTCAAGAAACCACTATACCTTAACGATCTATTTGGAAATTAAATAAAAAATGAAGTTGAATTGAAATGGAATTGAATAAAAATGCAAGTGGAATAAAATAAAAATGGAAGGTGCATAAAATTAAAAATGGAAGTTCGTTCAAAAAACCACTATACCTTAACGATCTATTTACAAATTAAATAAAAAAGGAAGTTGAATAGAAAAGGAAATAGATCGTCAAGGTATTGTGGTGTATTGAATGAACTTGCATTTTTAATTTTATGCAGCTTCCATTTTTATTTTTATTCCACTTTTATTTTTATTCAATTTCCTTTTTTATTCTACTTCCTTTTTTATTTAATTTCCAAATAGATCGTTAGGGTATAGTGGTTTCCTTAATGAACTTCCATTTTAAATTTTATGCAGCTTCCAATTTTGTTTTTATTTAACTTTCATTTTTATTCAATTTCCTTTTCTATTCAACTTCCTTTTTTGTTTAATTTCCAAAATAGATCGCTACCTTTTTTATTTAATTTTCAAATAAATCGTTAAGGTATAGTGGTTTCAATTTCCTTTTCTATTCATTTTTATTCAATTTCCTTTCCTATTCAACTTCCTTTTTTACTTAATTTCAAAATTGATCGTTAAGGTATAGTGGTTTCTTAAATGAAGTTCCAATTTTAATTTTATGCGGCTTCCATTTTTATTTAATTTCCACTTCTATTTTTATTCAATTTCCTTTTCTATTCAACTTCCTTTTTTATTTAATTTCTAAATAGATCGTTCAGGTATAATGGTTCCTTGAATGAACTTCCAATTTCCTTTTCTATTCAACTTCCTTTTTTATTTAATTTCCAAATAGATCGTTAAGGACAATGGTTTCTTGAATGAACTTTCATTTTTAAATTTATGCAACTTTCATTTTTATTTTTATTCAATTTCCTTTTCTGTTCAACTTCCTTTTTTATTTAATGTCCAAATAGATCGTTAAGGTATAGTGGTGTCTTCAATGAACTTTCATTTTTAATTTTTTACAACTTTCTTTTTTATTTAATTTCCACTTCTATTTTTATTCAATTTCCTGTTCTATTCAACTTCCTTTTTAATTTAATTTCCAAATAGATCGTTAAGGTATAGTGGTTTCTTGAATGAACTTCCTTCTTTAATTTTATGCAGCTTCCATTTTTATTTTTATTCCACTTGCTTTTTTATTTAATTTCTATTTTTAATTTTCTGCAACTTCCATTTTTATTTTTATTCCACTTTTATTTTTATTCAATTTCATTTTCTATTTAATTTCCTTATACCTTAACGATTTACTTTTAATTTTCCATTCAACTTCCTTTCTTATTTTATTTTATTTCCAAATAGATCGTTAAGGTATAGTGGTTTCTTGAATGAACTTTCATTTTTAATTTTATGCAGCTTCCATTTTTATTTTTATTCAATTTCATTTTCTATTCAACTTCTTTTTCTATTCAATTTCCTTTTTATTCAATTTTCTTTTCTATTCAACTTCCTTTTTTATTTTTATTCCACTTCCTTTTTTATTTAATGTCCAAATAGATCGTTAAGGTATAGTGGTTTCTTGAATGAACTTTCATTTTTAATTTTATGCAAATTGAATAAAAATGCAAGTGGAATAAAAATAAAAATGGAAGTTGCATAAAATTAAAAATGGAAGTTCATTCAAGAAACCACTATACCTTAACGAACTATGCAACTTCCACTTTTATTTCTATGGAAGTTAAGGTATAGTGGTTTCTTGAAAGAATTTCCTTTTCTATTCAACTTCCTTTTTTATTTAATGGAAGTTGCAAAAAAAAAAAAAAAGGAAGTTGAATAGAAATGGAAATTGAATAAAAATAAAAAAGGAAGTTGCATAAAATTAGAAATGGAAGTTCATTTTTGAAACCACTATACCTTAACCATCTATTAGGAAATGAAATAAAAAAGGAAGTTGAATAGAAAAGGAAATTGAATAAAAATAAAAATGGAATAAAAATAAAAATGGAAGATGCATAAAAATAAAATTGGAAGTTCATTCAAGAAACCACTATGCCTTAACGATCTATTTGGAAATTAAATAAAAAAGGAAGCTGAGCAGAAAAGGAAATTGAATAAAAATGGAGGTTGAATAAAAATAATTTCCTTTTCTATTCAACTTTCTTTTTTATTTAATTTCCTTTTCTATTCAACTTCGTTTTTTATTTAATTTCCAAATAGAACGTTAAGTTATAGTGGTTTCCTTTTTTATTCCACTTCCTTTTCTATTCAATTTCCTTTTTTATTTAACGATCTATTTGAAAATTAAATAAAAAAAGGAAGTTGCATAAAATTAAAAATGGAAGTTCATTCAAGAAACCACTATACCTTAACGATCTATTTGAAACTTTAATAAAAAAAGAAGTTGAATAGAAATGAAAATTGCAAAACATAAAAAAATGGAAGTTCATTAAAGAAAATTTAAAATGGAAGTTCATTCAAAAAACCACTATACCTGAACGATCTGTTTGGAAATTAAATAAAAGCAGAAGTGAAATAAAAATATAAATGGAAGTTAAATAAAAAACGAAGTTGAATAGAAAAGAAATTGAATAAAAATGCAAGTGGAATAAATATGGAAGTTGAATAAAAAAGGAAATTGAATAAACTTCCAAATAGATCGTTAAGGTATAGTGGTTTCTTGAATAGAATTCAATTTTTAATTTTATGCAACTTCCATTTTTATTTTTATTCCACTTGCATTTTTATTTAATTTCTAAATTGATCGTTCAGGTATAGTGGTTTCTTGAATGAACTTCCATTTTTAATTTTATGCAGCTTCCATTTTTATTTTTGTTCAATTTTCTTTTCTATTCAACTTCCTTTTTTATTTAATTTCCTAATAGATCGTTAAGGTATAGTGGTTTCTTAAATGAACTTGCATACCTTAACGATCTATTTGGAAATTAAATAAAATTAAATAAAAAAGGAAATTGAATAGAAAAGGAAATTAAATAAAAAAGGAAATTGAATAGAAAAGGAAGTTGCATAAAATTAAAAATGGAAGTTCATTCAAGAAACGACTATACTTTATTTAATTTCCAAATGGATCGTTTAGGTATAGTGGTTTCTTGAATGAACTTCCATTTTTAATTTTATGCAACTTCTATTTTTGTTGCACTTGCATTTTTATTCAATTTTCTTTTCTATTCAACTTCCTTTTTTATTTAATTTTATTTAATTTCCAAATAGATCGTTAAGGTATGCAAGTTCATTCAAGAAACCACTGTACCTTAACGACCTATTTGGAAATTAAACAAAAAAAGAAATTGAGTAGAAAAGAAAATTGAATAAAAATAAAAATGGAATAAAAATAAAAATGGAAGCTGCATAAAATTAAAAATAGAAGTTCATTCAAGAAACCACGATACCTGAACGATCTATTCGGAAATTAAATAATGACCTATTTGAAAATTAAATAAAAAAAGGAAGTTGAATAAAAATGGAAGATGCATAAAATTAAAAACGGAAGTTCATCCAAGAAACCACTATACCTTAACGATCTATTTGGACATTAAAATAAAAATGGAAGTTGAATAGAAAAGAAATTGAATAAAAATATAAGTGGAATAAAAATAAAAATGAAAGTTGCATAAAATTAAAAATGGAAGTTCATTCAAGAAACTACTATACCTTAACGATCTATTTGGAAATTAAATAAAAAAGGAAGTTGAATAGAAAAGGAAGTTGAATAGAAAATGAAATTGAATAAAAATAAAAATGGAAGCTCATAAAATTAAAAATGAAAGTTCATTCAAGAAACCATTATACCTTAACGATCCATTTGGAATTTAAATAAAAAAATGAAGTTGAATAGAAAAGGAAAAGAAAATTGAATAAAAATAAAAATGGAAGTTGAATAGAAAAGGAAGTTCATTCAAGAAACCACTATACCTGAACGACCTATTTGGAAATTAAATAAAAGTGGAAGTTGTATAAAATTAAAAATGGAAGTTCATTCAAGAAACCACTATACCTTAACGATCTATTTGGAAATTAAATAAAAAAGGAAACTGAATAGAAAATGAAGTTGAATAGAAAAGAAAATTGAATAAAAATGCAAGTGGAATAAAAATAAAAATGAAAATTCATTCAAGAAATCACTATACCTTAACGATCTATTTGGAAATTAAATAAAAAAGGAAGTTGAATAGAAAAGGAAAAATAAAAGGAAGTTCATTCAAGAAACCACTATACCTTAACGATCTATTTGGAAATTAAATAAAAACGCAAGTGGAATGGAAATTAAAAATGGAAGTTCATTCAAGAAACAACTATACCTTAACGATCTATTTACAAATTAAATAAAAAAGGAAGTTAAATGGAAAATGAAATTGAATAAAAATAAAAATTAAAATTGCATAAAATTAAAAGTGGAAGTTCATTGTGGAATAAAAATAAAAATGGAAGTTACATAAAATTAAAAATGGAAGTTTATTCAAGAAACTTCCATTTTTAATTTTATGCAGTTTCCACTTCTATTTTTATTCAATTTCGTTTTCTATTCAGCTTCCTTTTTTATTTAATTTCCAAATAGATCGTTAAGTTAATTTTATGAACTTCCATTTTTATTTTTATTCAATTTCATTTTTATGCAGCTTTCATTTTTATTTAATTTCCATTCAACTTCCTTTTTTGTATAATTTCCAAATGGATCGTTAAAGTATAGTGGTTTCTTGAATGAACTTTCATTTTTAATTTTATGCAACTTCCATTTTTATTTTTTGAAATGGAAAATGAAATTGAATAAAAATAGAAGTGGAATAAAAGTAAAAATAGAAGTTGCATAAAATTAAAAATGAAAGTTCATTCAAATAACCACTATACCTTAACGAGCTATTTGGAAATTAAATAAAAATGGAAGTTGAATGGAAAAGGAAATTGAATAAAAATGCAAGTGGAATAAAAATAAAAATGGAAGTTGCATAAAATTAAAAAAGGAAGTTCATTCAAAAAACCACTTCTATTCAACTTCCTTTTTTATTTAATTTCCTTTTCTATTCAGCTTCTATTTTTATTTAATTTCCAAATAGATAGTTAAGGTATAGTGGTTATTTGAATGAACTTCCATTTTTAATTTTATGCAACTTCCATTTTTATTTTTATTCCACTTCTATTTTTATTCAATTTCCTTTTCTATTCAACTTCTTTTTTTTATTTAATTTCCAAATAGATCGTTAAGGCATAGTGGTGTCTTGAATAAACTTCCATTTTAATTTTATTCAGCTTCCATTTTTATTCAACTTCCTTTTTTCTATTCAACTTCATTTTTTGTTTCCTTTCAAAATAGATCGTTAAGGTATAGTGGTTTCTTGAATGAACTCATTAATGTATAGTGGTTTCTTGAATGAACTTTCATTTTCAATTTCATTTTCTATTCAACTTCCTTTTTTATTCAACTTCCATTTTTAATTTAATGTCCAAATAGATCGTTAAGGTATAGTGGTTTCTTGAATGAACTTTCATTTTTAATTCTATTCAACTTCCGTTTTTAATTTTATGCAACTTCCATTTTTATTCAACTTTCTTTTCTATTCAACTTCCTTTTTTATTCAATTTCCTTTTCTATTCAACTTCCTTTTTTATTTAATTTCCAAATAGATCGTTAAGGTATAGTGGTTTCTTGAATGAGCTTCCTTATTCAACTTCCTTTTTTATTTAATTTCCAAATTAATCGTTAAGGCATAGTGGTTTCTTGAATGGACTTCCATTTTTATTCAACTTTAATTTTTATTCAATTTCCTTTTCTATTCAACTTCCTTTTTAATTCAACTTCATTTTTCATTTAATTTCCAAACAAAACGCTAAGGTATAGTGGTTTCTTGAATGAACTTTCATTTTTTATTTTTATTCCGCTTGCATTTTTATTCAACTTCCTTTTTTTATTTAATGTCCACATGGGTCGTTAAGGTATAGTGGTTTATTGAATGAACTTGCATAAAATTAAAATTGAATAAAAATGGAAGTTCCTTTGAAAAAAAATAAACCGATGAATTTTTATTCAACTTCCTCTTTTATTTAATTTCCAAATGGATCGTTAAGGTATAGTGGTTGGTTTCTTGAATAAAAAATGAAGTTGAATACAAAAGGAAGTTGAATAGAAATAGAAGTGGAATAAAAATAAAAACAAATAGATCGTTAAGGTATAGTGGTTTAATTAATGAACTTCCATTTTAATTTTGTGCAACTTCCCATTTTATTTTTATTTAATTTCATTTTCCATTCAATTTCCTTCCTTTTTTATTTAATTTCCAAATGGATCGTTAAGGCATAGTGAAGTTCATTCAAGAAACCAAATAAAAATGCAAGTGGAATAAAAATAAAAATGGAAGTTCATTCAAGAAACTACTATGCCTTAACGATCTATTTTGAATAGTGGTTTATTGAATAAACTTGCATTTTCACTATACCTTAATGATCTATTTGGAAATTACATAAAAAATGAAGTTGAATAGAAAAGCAAATAGAAAAGGAAATTGAATAAAAAAGGAAGTTGAATACAAAATGAAATTGAATAGATCGTTCAGGTATAGTGGTTTCTTGAATAAACTTCAATTTTTATTTTTTTGCAGCTTCTATTTTTATTTTTATTCAATTTCATTTTCTGTTCAACTTCATTTTTTATTTAACTTCCAAATAGATCGTTAAGGTATATGGGTTTCTTGAATGAACTTCTAAATAGATCGTTAAGGTATAGGGGTTTCTTGAATGAACTTCCATTTTTAATTTTATGCAACTTTCATTTTTATTTTTATTCAACTTCCTTTTCTATTCAACTTATTTTTTTATTTAATTTCCAAATAGATCGTTAAGGTATAGTGGTTTCCTTTTCTATTCAACTTCCTATTTTATTTAATTTCCAAATAGATCGTTATGGTATAGTGGTTTCTTGAATGAACTTCCATTTTTAATTTTATGCAACTTCCATTTTTATTTTTATTCAATTTTCTTTTCTATTCAGCTTTCTTTTTTTTTTTAATTTCCAAATAGATCGTTAAGGTATAATGGTTTCTTGAATGAACTTCAATTTTTAATTTTATGCATCTTCCATTTTTATTTTTATTCCACTTCTATTTTTATTCAATTTCCTTTTCTATTCAACTTCCTTTTTTAATTTTTTGCCACTTCAATTTATATTTTTATTCAATTTTCTTTTCTATTCAACTTCCTTTTTTATTTAATTTTCATTTTTAATTTTATGCAACTTCAATTTTTATTTTTATTCCGCTTCTATTTTTATGCAACTTCCATTTTTAATTTTATTCCACTTGCATTTTTAATTTAATTTCCAAATAGATCGTTAAGGTATAGTTGTTTCTTGAATGAACTTCCACTTTTAATTTTATGCAATTTCCTTTTCTATTCAACTTCCTTTTTTATTTAATTTCCAAATTGAAGTTCATTCAAGAAACCACTATGCCTTAACGATCAATTTGGAAATAGAAAAGGAAGTTGAATAAAAAAGGAAATTGAATAAAAAAGGAAGTTGAATAAAAATAAAAGGAAGTTGAATGAAAAAGGAAATTGAATAAAAATAGAAGTGGAATAAAAATAAAAATGGAAGCTACATAAAATTAAAAATAGAAGTGGAATAAAAATGAAAATGGAAGTTCATTCAAGAAACCACTATACCTTAGCGTTCTATTTGGAAATTAAATAAAAACCACTATACCTTAACGGTCTATTTGGAAATTAAATAAAAAAGAAGTTGCATAAAATTAAATATGGAAGTTCATTCAAGAAACCACTATAAAAATAAAAATAGAAGTTCATTCAATTTCCTTTTTAATTAAATAAAAAAGCAACTTCCTTTTCTATTTGGATGGTATAGTGGTTTCTTGAATGAACTTCCATTTTTAATTTTATGCAACTTCTTTTTTTAATTTTTTGCCACTTCCATTTTAATTTCCAAATAGATCGTTAAGGTATAGTGATTTTTTTGAATGAACTTCCATTTTAATTTCCTTTTCTATTCAACTTCCTCTTTTATTTAATTTCCAAATAGATTGTTATGGTTTCTTGAATGAACTTCCTTCTTTTTTCTATTCGACTTCCTTTTTTATTTAATTTCCAAATTGATCGTAATTTCCTTAAGGTATAATGGTTTCTTGAATGAACTTCCATTTTTATTTCAATATGGAAGTTGAAATTTCCAAATAAAAATGCAAGTGGAATAAAAATAAAAATGCAAGTGGAATACCTTAACGATCTATTTGGACAAATTGAATAAACCACTATGACTTCAATTTTTAATTTTATTCAACTTTCATTTTTATTCAATTTCCAGATAGATCGTTAAGGTATACGAAGAAACCACTATACCTAAACGATCTATTTGAAACTTTAATAAAAAAAGAAGTTGAATAGAAAAGGAATAAAAAAAGGAAGTGGAATAGAAGGAAGTGGTGTCCATTGCATAAAAATGCAAGAAACCACCTATTCCATTCAACTTCTATTTTTATTCAAGAAACCACTATTCCTTTTTTATTCAATTTTCTTTTCTATTCAACTTCTATTTTTATTCAATTTCCTTTTCTATTCCACTTCCTTTTTTAAAAATGAAAGTTCATTCAAGAAACCCCTTTTCTATTCAACTTCCATTTTTATTTTTATACAACTTCCATTTTTATTTAAGTTCCAAATAGATCGTTCGGGTATAGTGGTTTCTTGAATAAACTTCCATTTTTAATTTTATGCATTTTTTATTCAATTTCCTTTGCTATTCAACTTCCTTTTTTATTTAATTTTCAAATAGATCGTTAAGGTATACTGGTTTCTTGAATGAACTTCCATTTTTATTTTTATTCCATTTTTAATTTTATGCAACTTTCTTTTCTATTCAACTTCTTTTTTTATTTAATTTCCAAATTGATCGTTATGCAACTTCCATTTTTAATTTCCTGCAACTTCCTTTTTTATTTTTATTCCACTTCCATTTTTAATTTTTCCACTTCTATTTTTATTCAATTTCCTTTTCTATTCAACTTCCTTTTTTATTTAATTTCCAAATAGATCGTTAAGGTATAGTGGTTTCTTGAATGAACTTCCATTTTCATAAAATTAAATATGGATCGTAAAGGTATAGTGGTTTCTTGAATGAACTTGCATTTTTAATTTTATGCATCTTCCATTTTTATTTTTGTTGCACTTGCATTTCTATTCAACTTCCTTTTTTTGTTTAATTTCCAAATAGATCGTTCAGGTATGGTGGTTTCTTGAATAGAACTTCCATTTTTAATTTTATGCAACTTCCACTTTTAAATGCAAGTTCATTCAATAAACTACTATACCTTAACGATCCATTTGGAAATTAAAACTATACCATAACGACCTGAACGATCTATTTGGAAATTAAATTAAATAAAAAAAGAAGTTGAATAGAAAAGGAAGTTGAATAAAAATAGAAGTGGAATAAAAATAGAAAAGGTAGATGAATAAAATTAAAAATGGAAGTTCATTCAAGAAACCACTATACCTGAACTTCCATTTTTAATTTTATGCCTTCACGATCTATTTGAAAACTAAACAAAAAAGGAAGTTGATTTCTGAATAGATCGTTAAGGTATAGTTGTTTCTTGAATGAAATTCCATTTTTAATTTTATGCAACTTCCACTTTTATTTTTATTCAATTTCCTTTTTTATTCAACTTCCTTCTTTGTTTAACTTCCATTTTTATTCAATTTCATTTTCTATTCAACTTCCTTTTCTATTCAATTTCCTTTTTTATTTTTATTCCGCTTCCACTTTTATTTAATTTCCTTTTCTATTCAACTTCCTTTTTTATTTAATTTCACTTCTATTTTTATTCAATTTCCTTTTCTATTCAACTTCCTTTTTTTATTTAATTTCCAAATAGATCGTTAAGGTATACTGGTTTCTTGAATGAACTTCCATTTTTATTTTTATTCCATTTTTAATTTTATGCAACATGCTTTTCTATTCAACTTCCTTTTTTTATTTAATTTCCAAATTGATCGTTATGCAACTTCCATTTATATTTTTATTCCACTTCCATTTTTATTTTTTTTCACTTTTATTTTTATTCAATTTCCTTTTCTATTCAACTTCCTTTTTTATTTAATTTCCAAATAGATCGTTAAGGTATAATGGTTTCTTGAATGAACTTCCATTTTCATAAAATTAAATATGGATTGTTAAGGTATAGTGATTTTTTGAATGAACTTGCATTTTTAATTTTATGCATCTTCCATTTTTATTTTTATTGCACTTGCATTTCTATTCAACTTCCTTTTTTGTTTAATTTCCAAATAGATCGTTCAGGTATGGTGGTTTCTTGAATAGAACTTCCATTTTTAATTGTATGCAACTTCCACTTTTAAATGCAAGTTCATTCAATAAACGACTATACCTTAACGATCCATTTGGAAATTAAAACTATACCATAACGACCTGAACGATCTATTTAGAAATTAAATTAAATAAAAAAAGAAGTTGAATAGAAAAGGAAGTTGAATAAAAATAGAAGTGGAATAAAAATAAAAAAGGAAGATGAATAAAATTAAAAATGGAAGTTCATTCAAGAAACCACTATACCTGAACTTCCATTTTTAATTTTATGCCTTCACGATCTATTTGAAAACTAAACAAAAAAGGAAGTTGATTTCTGAATAGATCGTTAAGGTATAATTGTTTCCTGAATGAACTTTCATTTTTAATTTTATGCAACTTCCACTTTTATTTTTATTCAATTTCCTTTTTTATTCAACTTCCTTTTTTGTTTAACTTCCATTTTTATTCAATTTCATTTTCTATTCAACTTCCTTTTCTATTCAATTTCCTTTTTTATTTTTATTCCGCTTCCACTTTAATTTAATTTCCTTTACTATTCAACTTTCTTTTTTATTTAATTTCACTTCTATTTTTATTCAAGTTCCTTTTTTATTCAACTTTGTTTTTTATTTAATTTCGAAATAGATCGTTAAGGTATACTGGTTTCTTGAATGAACTTCCATTTTTAATTTTATGCAACTTCCTTTTTCTTGAATGAACTTCCATTTTTAATTTTATGCAACTTCCACTTCTATTTTTATTCAATTTCCTTTTCCATTCAACTTCCTTTTTTATTTAATTTCCAAATAGATCGTTAAGGTATAGTGGTTTCCTTCTATTTTTAATTTTATTCAATTTCCTTTTCTATTCAACTTCCCTTTTTATTTAATTTCCAAATAGATCGTTAAGGAAATTGAGTAAAAATACAAGTGGAAGCTGCATAAAATTAAAAATGGAAGTTCATTCAAGAAACCGCTTTCATTTTTATTTTTATTCCACTCCTATTTCTATTCAACTTCCTTTTTTTTTTTAATTTCCAAATAAATCGTTAAGATATAGTGGTTTCTTGAATGAACTTCCATTTTTAATTTTATGCAACTTCCATTTTTATTCAATTTCCTTTTGTAGTCAACTTCCTTTTTATTTTTATCCAAATAGATCATTAAGGTATACTGGTTTCTTGAATGAACTTCCATTTTTAATTTTATGCATTTTTTATTCAGTTTCCTTTGCTATTCAACTTCCTTTTTTATTTAATTTCCAAATGGATCGTTAAGGTATAGTGGTTTCTTGAATGAACTTCCATTTTTAATTTTATGCAACTTCCATTTTTATTTTTATTCAATTTCCTTTTCTATTTAACTTCATTTTTTATTTAACCTCCTTTTTTATGCAACTTCCATTTTTATTTTTATTCCGCTTGCATTTTTATTTTTATTCCAGCTTCCTTTTCTATTTAATTTCCAAATGGATCATTAACGTATAGTTGTTTCCAAATAGATCGTTCAGGTATAGTGGTTTCTTGAATGAACTTCTATTTTTAATTTTATGCAGCTTCCATTTTTATTTTCATTTTCCTTTTCTATTCAACTTCCTTTTTTTTATTCCGCTTCTATTTTCCTTTTAATTTCCTTTTCTATTCAATTTCTTTTTTTATTTAATTTCCAAATAGATCGTTATGGTATAGTGGAAGTTCATTCAAGAAACCAGTATACCTTAACGATCTATTTAGAAATTAAATAAAAAAGGAAGTTGAATAGAAAAGGAAATTGAAGTTGGATAAAAAATGAAATTGAATAGAAAAGGAAACCACTATACCTGAACGATCTATTTGGAAATTAAATAAAAAAGGAAGTTGAATGGAAAAAGAAATTACATAAAAATGGAAGTTGAATAGAAAATGAAATTGAATGAATTTCCATTTTTAATTTTATGCAACTTCCATTTTATTTTTAGTCCACTTCATTTTCCTTGAACTTCCTTTTCTATTCAACTTCCTTTTTTATTTAATTTCCAAATAGATCATTAAGGTATAGTCATTTTTATTCAATTTCATTTTCTGTTCATCTTCCTTTTTTATTTTTATTCAACTTCCATTTGGAAATTAAACAAAAAAGGAAGTTGAATAAAAAATGAAATTGAATAAAAATAGAAGTTCGTTCAAGAAACCACTATAAAAAATGGTTTCGTGAATGAACTTCCATTTTTAATTTAATTTCCAAATAGATCGTTAAGGCATAGTGGTTTCTTCAATGAACTTCCATTTTTAATTTTTTGCAACTTCTATTTTTATTTTTATTCAATTCCATTTTTATTTTTATTCCGCTTCTATTCTATTCAACTTTCTTTTCTATGAATGAACTTCCACTTTTATTTTTATTCCACTTGCATTTTTATTGAACTTCATTTTTTATTCAACTTCCTTTTTATTTTTATTCCTCTTCCATTTTTAATTCAATGAACTTCCATTTATATTTTTATTCAACTTCCTTTTCTATTCAACTTCCATTTTTAATTTTATTCAACTTCCTTTTCAATTTCCTTTTCTGTTCAACTTCCATTTTTATTTAATTTCCAAACAGAATGCTAAGGCATAGTGGTTTCTTGAATGAACTTCCATTTTTAATTTTATGCAACTTTCATTTTTATTTTTATTCCTTTTCCATTCAACTTCCTTTTTTATTTAATTTCCAAATGGATCGTTAAGGTATAGTGGTTTATTGAATGAACTTCCATTTTTAATTTTATGCAACTTTCATTTTTATTTTTATTCAATTTCCTTTTCCATTCAACTTCCTTTTTGAATGAATTTCCAAATACCTTTTTTATTTAATTTCTATTTGGAAATTAAAAATGAAAGTTCATTCAAGAAACCTTAACGATCTATTTGGAAATAAAATAAAAAAGAAAGTTGCAAAAAATTAAAAATGGAAGCTGCATAAAAATAAAAATGGAAGTTCATTCAAGAAACCAGTATACCTTAACGATCTATTTGAAATTAAATAAAAAGAAAGTTGAATAGAAAATGAAATTGAATAAAAATAAAAATGGAAGTTGATTCAAGAAACCACTATGCCTTAACGATTTATTTGGAAATTAAAAATGGAAGTTCATTCAAGAAACCACTATACCTTAGCGATAAAATTAAAAATGGAAGTTCATTCAAGAAACCACTATACCTTAACGATCTATTTGAAAATTAAATAAAAAATGAAGTTGAATAGAAAAGAAAATTGAATAAAAATGCAAGTGGAATAAAAATAAAAATGGAAGTTCATTCAAGAAACCACTATTCCTTAACGATCTATTTTTATTCAATTTCCTTTTTTATTTGATTTCCTTTTCTATTCAATGTCCAAATAGATCGTTCAGGTATAATGGTTTATTGAATGAACTTGCATTTTTAATTCTACGCAACTTCCTTTTTTACGGAAGTTCATTCAAGAAACCACTGTACCTGAAATTGAATAGAAAATGTTAAGAAACCATTATACCTTAAGGATCTATTTGGAAATTAAATAGAAAAGGCGTTCATTCAAGAAACCACTATACCTTAACGATCTATTTGGAAATTAGATCGTTAAGGTATAGTGGTTTCTTGAATGAAAAAAGGAAATTGAATAGATGAATAGAAAAGGAAATTGAGGAACCACTATACATTAACGATCTATTTGGAAAGTGGTTAAGGTATAGTGATTTCTTGAATGAATAGAAAAGGAAGTTGAATAGAAAATGAAATTGAATAAAAATGCAAATGGAAGTTGAATACAAAAGGAAATTTAATAAAAATACCATTATACCTTAACGATCTATTTGGAAATTAAATAAAAAAGGAAATTTCCAAAAAGGAAGTTGAATAGAAAAGGAAATTGAATAAAATTATTTAATTTCCAAATAGATTGTTAAGGTATAGTGGTTTCTTGAATTTCCAAATAGATCGTTAAGGTATAGTGGTTTCTTGAATGAACTTCCATTTTTAATTTTATGCAGCTTGCATTTTTATTTTCAATTTCCTTTTCTATTCAACTTCCTTTTTTATTTAATTTGTAAATGGATCGTTAAGGCATAGTGGTTTCTTGAATGAACTTCTATTTTTAATTTTATGCAACTTCTATTTTTATTCAACTTCCACTTTTATTTAATTTCATTTTCTATTCAACATCCTTTTTTATTAATTTTATGCAACTTCAAGAAGGAAATTGCATAAAATTAAAAATGGAAGTTCATTCAATGAACTTCCTAATTTTATGGAAGTTCAATAATGGAACTTAAATAAAATGGAAGTTGAATAGAAAATGAAGTTGAATAAAAATAAAATGGAAGTTGCATAAAATTAAAAATGACCACTGTATCTGAACGATCTATTTACAAATTAAATAAAAAAGGAAGTTGAATGGAAAATGAAATTGAATAAAAATGGAAGTTGAATAGAAATGGAAATTAAATAAAAGAAAGTTGAATGATCTATTTGGAAATTAAAAAATAGATCGTTAAGGTATAGTAGTTTCTTGAATGAAAAGGAAGTTGAATAGAAAATGAAGTTGAATAAAAATGGAAGTTGAATAGAAAAGGAAGTTGAATAGAAAAGGAAATTGAATAAAAATTAAAGTTGAATAAAAATGGAAGTTCATTTAAGAAACCACTATACCTTAACGATCTATTTGGAAATTAAATAAAAAAGGAAGTTGAATAGAAAATGAAGTTGAATAAAAATAAAAATGGAAGTTCATTTAAGAAACCACTATACCTTAACGATCTATTTGGAAATAAAATAAAAAGGAAGTGAAATAAAAGTGGTTTAAAATTAAAAATGGAAGTTCATTAAAAATAAAAATGGAAGTTGCATAAAATTAAAATGGAAGTTGAATAGAAAATGAAATTGAATAAAAATAAAAAAGGAAGTTGAATAAAAAAGAAAGTTGAATAGAAAAGGAAGTTGAATGGAAAAGAAAATTAAACAAAAAAGGAAGTTGAATAGAAAAGGAAATTGAATAAAAATGCAAATGCAAGTTCATTCAAGAATCGTTTTCTATTCAACTTTCTACTTCTATTTTTATTCCTTTTTTATTTAATTTCCAAATAGATCGTTAAGGTATAGTGGTTTGTTGAATGAACTTCCTTTTCTATTCAACTTCCTTTTTTATTTAATTTCCAAATAGATCGTTAAGGTACAGTGGTTTCTTGAATGAACTTCCATTTTGAATTTTATGCAACTTCCATTTTTAATTAAAAAAGGAAGTTGCATAAAAAAAAATGGAAGTTGAAACCATTTTATCGATCATTAATTTCCAAATTGATCGTTAACTTCCTTTTCTATTCATTTTTATTTCTAAAAAGGATAAACTTTCATTTTTCCATATAGATCGTTAAGGTATAGTGGATTCTTGAATGAACTTCCATTTCTATTCAACTTCCTTTTTGTTTAATTTCTAAATAAATCATTAAAAAAGGAAGTTGAATAGAAACCACTATACCCTAACGATCTATTTGGAAATTAAATAAAAAAGGAAGCTAAATAGAAAAGAAAGTTGAATAAAAATGGAAGTTGAATAGAAAAGGAAGTTGAATAAAAATCAACTTCATTTTTTATTTAATTTCCAAAAAAATGGAAGTTCATTCAAGAAACCACTATACCTTAACGATCTATTTGGAAATAAAATGGAAAAGGAAATTGAATAGAAATAGAAGCGGAATAAAAATAAAAATTAAAAATAGAAGTTCATTCAAGAAACCACTATACCTTAACGATATATTTGGAAAGTTGAATAGAAAAGGATATTGAATAGAAATTAAAGTGGAAGTTGCATAAAATGGAAGTTGAATAAAAATGAAACTTCCATTTCCATTTTTATTGAATGAACTTCCTTTTCTATTTTTATTTTCATTCAACTTTCTATTCCATTTTTCCTTAACGATCTATTCCACCTTAAACCACTATGCATCTTGCATTTTTATTCAATTTCTATTTTTATTCAACTTCCATTTTTATTCAATTTCCAAATAGATCGTTAAGGTATAGTTCAATTTCCTTTTTTATTTAATTTCCAAATAGATCGTTAAGGCTTTTATTTCTATTCAACTTTCTTTTTTATTTAATTTCCAAATGGATCACTATGGTATAGTGGTTTCTTGAATGAACTTCCAGAAACCACTATACCTTAACGATCTATTTGAAATTAAATAAAAAAGGAAGTTGAATAGAAAATGAAATAGATCGTTAAGGTATAGTGGTTTCTTCATTTTCAATTTTATGCAGCATCTATTTTTATTCAATTTTCTTTTCTATTCAACTTCCTTAATAGAAAAATAAAAATAAAAGTTGAATAAATAGAAAACCATTCTTGAATGAACTTCCATTTGTATATCTTACCTTAATTTCAATTTCATTTTCATTTTTATTCTAGAAATGGAAGTTAAAAACGATCTATTTATTGAACTTTTATTTTTAATTTTCTATTAAGGAAGTTGAATAGAAAAGAAAATTGAATAAAAATAGATGTTGCATAAAATTGAAAATGGATAGAAAAGGAAGTTGAATAGAAAATAATAGTTGAATAGAAAAGGAAATTGAATAGAAATTAAAGTGGAATAGATCGTTAAGGATGAACTTCCATTTTCCTTTTTTATTCAACTTCCAAATAGATCGTTAAGGTATAATGGTTTCTTGAATGAATTTCCATTTCTATTTTTATTCCACTGGCATTTTTATTCAATTTCATTTTTTATCTCAACTTCCATTTTTATTTAATTTCCAAATAGATCGTTAAGGTATAGTGGTTTCTTGAGTGAACTTGCATTTTTAATTTTATGCAGCTTCCATTTTTATTTTCAATTTCCTTTCTATTCAACTTCCTTTTTTATTCATTGAAGAAACCACTTATTTTTATTCCAACTTCCATTTTTAATTTTATTCAATTTCCTTTTCCATTCAACTTCATTTTTTATTTAATTTTCAAATAGATCATTAAGGTATAGTGGTTTCTTTAATGAACTTCCTTTTTAATTTTATGCAACTTCCATTTTTATTTTTATTCCACTTGCATTTTTATTCAATTTCCTATTCTATTCAACTTCCTTTTTTATTTAATTTCCAAATAGATCATTAAGGTATAGTGGCTTCTTGAATGAACTTCCATTTTTAATTTTATGCAACTCCCTTTTTTATTTTTATTCCACTTTATTTTTATTCAATTTCCTTTTCTATTCAACTTCATTTTTTGTTTAATGTCCAAATGGATCGTTAAGGTATAGTGGTTTCTTGAATGAACTTCCATTTTTAATTTTATGCCACTATACCTTAATGATCTATATGAAAATTAAATAAAAATGGAAGTTGAATAAAAATAAAGTGGAATAAAAATAAAAAAGGAAGTTGCTTAAAAATGGAAGTTGAATGAACTTTCTTTTCTATTCAACTTCCTTTTTATGGTTGAATAGAAAATAGAAATGGAAAAGTGGAAGATGAATGGAAAAGGAAGTTCATTCAACTTCCATTTTTATTTTTATTAAACTTCCATTTTTAAATAAAAAAGGAAGTTGAATGGAAAATGAAATTGAATAAAAATAAAAATGGAAGTTCAACTTCCATTTTTATTTAATGTCCAAATAGATCGTTAAGGATTCAACTTCCTTTTCTATTCAACTTCCATTTTTATTTTTATTCCACTTGCATTTTTCAGGATCAATTTTTCTATTCAACTTCCTTTTTTATTTAATTTCCAAATAGATCGTTCGGGTATAGTGGTTTCTTGAATGAACTTTCCTTTTTAATTTTATGCAACTTCATGGAAATTAAATAAAAATAGAAGTTGCATAAAATTAAAAATGGAAGTTCATTCAAGAAACCACTATACCTTAACGATCTATTTGGAAATTAAATAAAAGTGGAAATTGAATAGAAAAGGAAATTGAATAAAAATGCAAGTGGAATAAAAATAAAAATGGAAGTTGAATAGAAAAGGAAGTTGAATCCTTAACGATCTATTTGGACATTAAATAAAAAAGGAACTTGAACTTCCATTTTTATTTTTATTTAATTTCATTTTCCATTCAACTTCTTTTTTATAAAAATAGAAATGGAAGTGGTTTCTTGAATAAAAAAGGAAGTTGAATAGAAAATGGAAGTTCATTCAAGAAACCACTATACCTTAAGATGACGAACTTCCAGTCTTATTCAACTTCCATTGCCTTTCTTTTTCTATTCCACTTCCATTTTAATTTCATTTTTAAAAATGGCATACTGGTTTATTTTTATTTAATTTCTAAATAGAAGTTAAAAAGGAAGTTGAATAGAAATGGAAGTTGAATAGAAAAGGAAATTGAATAAAAATGGTATAGTGGTAATGGAAACCACTATACCTTAATTAAAAATGGAGGTTCATTAAAGAAACCACTATACCTTAACGATCCATTTGGAAATAAAATAAAAAAAGGAAGTTGAATGGAAAAGGAAATTAAACAAAAAGGAAGTTGAATAGAAAAGAAAGTTGAATAAAAATGCATAAAATTTGGAAATTAAATAAAAAAGGAAGTTCATTCAAGAATGGAAGTTCATTCAAGAAACAACTATACTTTAACGATCTATTTGGAAATTGAATAAAAATGCAAGTGCAATAAAAATAAAAATGGAAGCTGCATAAAATTAAAAACAGAAGTTCATTCAAGAAACCCCTTTTCTATTCAACTTCTTTTTTGGAAATTAAATAAAAAAGGAAGTTGAATAGAAAAGAAAATTGAATAAAAATAGAAGTGGAAGTTGCATAAAATTAAAAATGAAGTAGAATAAAAATAAAAATGGAAGTTCATTCAAGAAACCACTATACCATAACGATCTATTTGGAACTTTAATAAAAAAGGAAGTTGAATAGAAAAAGGAAATTGAATAAAAAAGGAAATTGAATAAAAATAAAAGTGGAATAAAATTAAAAATGGAAGTTCATTCAAGAAACCACTATAGATCGTTAAGGTATCATAAAGAAGTTGAAGTTCATTCAAGAAACCACTATATCGTAACGATCTATTTAGAACTTTAATAAAAAAGGAAGTTGAATAGAAACGGAAATTGAATAAAAAAGGAAATTGAATAAAAATAAAAGTGGAATAAAATTAAAAATGGAAGTTCATTCAAGAAACCACTATACCTTAACGATCTTTTTCTATTCAATTTCCACTTCTATTCAACTTCCTTTTTTATTTAATTTCCACTATACCTTAATGATCTATTTGGAAAATAAATAAAAAAGGAAATTGAATGGAAAAGGAAATTGAAAAAAATGCAAGCGGAATAAAAATAAAAATGGAAGTTCATTCAAGAAACCGCTATACCACTTCCATTTTTATTCAATTTTCTTATTTCATTTTTAATTCAACTTCCTTTTTTATTTAATTTCCAAATAGGTCGTTTCTTGAATGAACTTCCATTTTCAATTTCCTTTTCTAAAAATAGAAAGTGGAAGTTCATTCAAGAAACCATAGATCGTTAAGGTATAGTGGTCAATTTCCTTTTCTATTCAACTTCCTTTTTTATTTAATTTTCAAATAGATCGTTAAGGTATAGTGGTTTTTTTAATGAACTTCCATTTTTCATTTTATGCAGCGTCCATTTTTATTTTTATTAAACTTCTATTTTTATTTAATTTCCAAATAAAAGAATGGAAAATGAAATTGAATAAAAATAAAAGTGGAAATTAAATAAAAATGGAAGTTGAATAGGAAATCGAATAAAAATAGAAGCGGAATAGAAATAAAAAAGGAAATTGAATAAAAATGCAAGTGCAATAAAAATAAAAATAGAAGATGCATAAAATTAAAAATGAAAGTTCATTCAAGAAACCACTATACCTGAACGAACTATTTGGAAATTAAATAAAAAAGAAAGTTGAATAGAAAAGGAAATTAAAAATAAAAATGGAAATTGAATAATTATGCATCTTCCATTTTTATTTTTATTCCACTTCTATTTTTATTCCACTTCCATTTTTAATTCAATGAACTTCCATTTATATTTTTATTCAATTTCCTTTTCTATTTAGCTTCCTTTTCTATTTAATTTCCAAATAGATCATTAAGGTATAGTGGTTTCTTGAATGATACCACTATACCTTAGCGTTCCACTTGCATTTTTATTCGATTTCCTTTTCTATTCAACTTCCTTTTTTATTTAATTTCCGAAGGGGTTGTTAAGGTATAGTTGTTTCTTGAATAAACTTCCATTTTTAATTTTATGCAACTTCCATTTTTATTTTTATGCAACTTCCAATTTTTATTTTATGCAACTTCTACTTTTATTTTTATTCCACTTACATTTTTATTCAACTTCCTTTTTTATTTAATTTCCAAATTGAACGTTTCATTTTCCATTCAACTTCCTTTTTTAATTTAATTTCCAAATAGATCGTTAAGGTATAGTGGTTTCTTGAATGAACTTCCTTTTTAATTTTACGCAACTTCCACTTTTATTTTTATGCAACTTCCTTTTTTATTTTTATTCCTTTTTTATTCAATTTCCTTTTCTATTCAGTTTCCTTTTTATTTAATTTCCAAATAGATCGTTAAGGTATAGTGGTTTCAATTTTATGCAGCTTCCATTTTTATTTTTGTTTCACTTCTATTTTTATTCAATTTCCTTTTCTATTCAACTTCCTTTTTTATTTAATTTCCAAACAGATTGTTAAGGCATAGTGGTTTCTTGAATGAACTTCCATTTTTAATTTCGAAATAGAAAAGGAAGTTGAATAAAAATAAAAATGGAAGATGCATAAAATTAAAAATGGAAGTTCTTTCAAGAAACCACTATACCTTAACGATCTATTTTCTATTCCAATATACCTTAACTTCCATAAAAATAAAAATGGAAGTTGCATAAAATTAAAAATGAAAAGTGCATAAAATTAAAAATGGAAGTTCATTCAAGAAACCACTATACCTTAACAATCTATTTGGAAATTAAATAAAAAAAAAAGAAGTTGAATAGAAATGCAAGTGGTTTAAGGTATAGTGGTTTCTTGAATGAACTTTCATTTTTAATTTTATGCAACTTCCATTTTTATTTTTATTTCCAAATAGATCGTTCAAGTATAGTGGTTTATTGAATGAACTTGCATTTTTAATTTTATGCAACTTTCACTTTTATGCAATAAAAAAGGAAGTTAAATAGAAAAGGAAATCGAATAAAAATGCAAGTAGAATAGAAAAGAAAATTGAATAAAAATGCAAGTTCATTCAAGAAACCACTATACCTTAACGATCAATTTGGAAATTAAATAAAAATGGAAGTTCATTCAATTTCCTTTTCTATTCTACTTCCTTTTTTTATTTAATTTCCAAATAGATCGTTAATGTCCAAATAGATCGTTAAGGTATAGTGGTTGAATGAACTTCCATTTTTAATTTTATACAATTTCCACTTTTATTTTTATTCAACTTTCTTTTCTATTCAACTTTCTTTTTTAATTAATTTCCAAATTGATCGTTAAGGTATAGTGGTTTCTTGAATGAACTTCCATTTTTACTTTTATGCATTTTTCATTTTTATTTTTATTCAATTTCCATTCTATTCAACTTCCTTTTTTAATTAATTTCCTTTTCTATTCAACTTCCTTTTTTATTGCACTTCCTTTTTTATTTAATTTCCAAATAGATCGTTAAGGTATAGTGGTTTCTTGAATGAACTTCCATTTTCAATTTTATTTTTATGCAACTTTCATTTTTACTTAATTTCCAAAATAAAAATGGATGTTGCATAGAAAATGAAATTGAATGAACTTCCATTTTTATTTAATTTCCAAATAGATCGTTAAGGTATAGTGGTTTTTTGAATGAACTTCTATTTTTATTTTTATTGCACTTCTATTTTTATTCAACTTCCTTTTTTATTCAATTTCCTTTTCTATTCAATTTTCCATTCAACTTCCTTTTTTTTTTTTTAATTTCACTTCTATTTTTATTCAAATTCATTTGAATAAAAATGCAAGTGGAATAAAAATAAAAACGAAAGTTGCATAAAATAAAAAATGGAAGCTGCATAAAATTAAAAATGGAAGTTCTTTCAAGAAAAGGAAATACCTGAACAATCTATTTGGAAATTAAATAAAAAATGGAATATCATTCAAGAAACCACTATACCTTAACGATCTATTTAGAAATTAAATAAAAAAGGAAGTTGAATAGAAAACGAAATTGAATAAAAATAGAAATTGAATAAAAATGCAAGTGGAATAAAAATAAAAAAGGAAGCTGAATAGAAAAGGAAATTAAAAATAGAAGTTCATTCAAGAAACTACTATACCTTAACGATCTATTAGGAAATTAAATAAAAAAGGAAGTTGGAATAAAAAAGAAATTGAATAAAAATAGAAGCGGAATAAAAATGCAACGTCTTGATTTATTTTTATTCCACAAAAAAGGAAGTTACATAAAATTAAAAATGGAAGTTCATTCAAGAAACCACTATACCTTAACGATCTATTTGGAAGTTGAATAGAAATGAAAGTGAAATAAAAATAAAAAAGGAAGTTGCATAAAATTAAAAATGGAAGTTCATTCAAGAAACCACTACACCTTAAACATCTATTTGGAAATTAAATAAAAAAGGAAGTTGAATAGAAAAGGAAATTGAATAAAAATAGAAGTGAAATAAAAATAAAAATGGAAGTTGCATAAAATTAAAAATGGAAGTTCATTCAACAAACCACTATACCCTAACGATCTATTTGGACATTAAATAAAAAAGAAAGTTGAATAGAAACGGAAATTGAATAAAAATAGAAGTGGAATAAAAATAAAAATGGAAGTTGCATAAAATTAAAAATGGAAGTTCATTCAAGAAACCACTATACCTTAACGATCTATTTAGAAATTAAATAAAAAAGGAAGTTGAATAGAAAAGGTAGTGGTTTCTTGAATGAACTTTCATTTTTAATTTTCTTCAATTTCCTTTTTTGTTTAATTTCCATTATAACCGATGAATGACTCTCTTTGTGTAATGATCTTAAACTTCATTACCAAATGAAACAACAGAATCTAACAGGCAGAAAAGAATTAGGTGAATTTTGTGATCAATTTGCTTATGAACCCATGATTCAATATCCGCAAAAACCCAGGAAGATATCTCATAGAAAATCTTCCAAACCTTACCGAAAGTCCCAAAGAACTAGCCATCCTAAAACCAGTAAGAAGTTTTATTCTAAAAAACCTTCCACCAGTAAATCCATAGGGAAAAGAAAAAGTAAATCAGAAGTTAAATGTTATAAGTGTGGACAATCAGGACATTATGCTAACCGATGCAAATCAAAAGCAAAATCTAAAATTAATGAATTAATTTTGGATGAAAAACTTAAAGAACAGATAATTAATGCTTTAGATCGTTCAGGTCTTTTTTATTTTTATTCAACTTCCTTTTCTATTCCACTTGCATTTTTATTTAATTTCCAAATGGATCGTTAAGGTATAGTGGTTTCTTAAATGAACAAATAGATCGTTAAGATATAGTGGTTTCTTGAATGAACTTCGTTAAAATTAAAAATGGAAGTTCATTCAAGAAATGGAAGTTCATTCAAAAGACCATTATACCTTAACGATCTATTTGGAAATTAAAAAAGGAAGCTGAATAGAAAAGGAAATTGAATAAAAATAGAAGTGAAATAAAAATAAAAATGAAAGTTGCATAAAATTAAAAATGGAAGTTCATTCAAGAAACCACTATACCTTAACGATCTATTTGGAAATTAAATAAAAAAGGAATCACTATACCTTAACGATCTATTTGGAAATTAAATAAAAAATGAAGTTGAATAAAAATGAAAGTGGAATAAAAATAAAAGTGAAAGTTCATTCAAGAAACCACTATGCCTTAACGATCTATTTACAAATTAAATAAAAAAGAAAGTTGAATAGAAATATAAATGGAATAAAAATAGAAGCGGAATAAAAATAGAAATGAAAGTTTTATTTAATAAAAATAAAAATGGAAGATGCATAAAAATAAAAATGGAAGTTCATAAAATTAAAAATGGAAGTTGCATAAAATTAAAAATGGAAGTTCATTCAAGAAACCGCTATACCACTATACCTTAAAGATCAATTTGGAAATTGAATAGAAAAGGAAGTTGAATAAAAATAAAAATGGAAGTTGAATAGAATTAAATAAAAAAGGAAGCTGAATAAAATTAAATAAAAAAGGAAGTTGAATAGAAAAGGAAATTGAATAAAAATAGAAGTGGAATAAAAATAGATATGGAAGTTGCATAAAATTAAAATGGAAGTTCATTCAAGAAACCACTATACCTTAACGATCTATTTAGAAATTAAATAAAAAAGGAAGTTGAATAGAAAAGAAAATTAAAAATGGAAGTTCATTCAAGAAACCACTATACTTGAACGATCTATTTGGAAATTAAATAAAAATAGAAGTTGAATAGAAAAGGAAATTGAAATTTTAATTTGTAAATAAAAGTTAAATAGAAAATAAAATTAAAAATGGAAGTTCATTCAAGAAACCACTATATCTTAACGACCTATTTGGAAATTGAATAAAAATAGAAGATGCATAAAATTTCCTTTTCTATTAAACTTCCATTTTCAATTTCATTTTCCATTCAACTTCCTTTTTTTATTTAATTTCCTTTTCTATTCAACTTCCTTTTTTATTTAATTTCCAAGTGGATCGTTAAGGTATAGTGGTAGTTTCTTGAATGAACTTCCATTTTTAATTTCCTTTTCTATTCAACTTCCATTTTTAATTTTATGCATCTTCCACTTTCATTTTTATTCAACTTCCATTTTTATTCAACTTCCTTTTTTACTTAACTTCCAAATAGATCGTTAAGGTATAGTGGTTTCTTGAATGAACTTGCATTTTTAATTATATGTAACTTTCATTTTTATTTTTATTCAATTTTAATTTTTATTCAATTTCCTTTTGTATTTATTTTCCACTATACCTTAACGATCTATTTGGAAAGTAAATAAAAAAGAAAGTTCATTTAAGAAACCAGTATACCTTAACGATCTATTTGGTATAGTGGTTTCTTGAATGAACTTCCATTTTTATTTTTATTCAATTTCTTTTTTTATTCAATTTTCTTTTATATTCAACTTTAATTTTTTTTTCAATTTCCTTTTCCAAATAGATCGTTAAGGTACAGTGGTTTCAATTTCCTTTTCTATTCAACTTCCTTTTTTATTCCACTTGCGTTTTTATTCAATTTTCTTTTCTATTCAACTTCTTTTTTTTTTTTTTGTTATTCACCCAAAAACTTCTTTTTTTTGTTTAATTTCCAAATAGAAATGGAAGTTGAATAGAAAAGAAAATTGAATAAAAATGCAAGTGGAATAAAAAAGAAAGTTGAATAGAAAGGGAAATTGAAACCACTATATCTTAACGATCTATTCGGAAAAGGAAATTGAAAAAAATTAAAGTTGAATAGAAAAGGAAATTGAATAAAAAAGGAAATTGAATAAAAATAAAAGTGGAATAAAAATAAAAATGAAAGTTCATTCAAGAAACCACTATACCAAATAGATCGTTAAGGTATAGTGGTTTCTTGAATGAACTTCCTTTTTTATTTAATTTCCAAATAGATCGTTAAGGTATAGTGGAAAATGAATACAAAAGGAAATTGAATAAAAATTAAAGTTGAATAAAAATAAAAATGGAAGTTGCATAAAATTAAAAATGCAAGTTCATTCGAGAAACGACTATACCTTAACGATCTATTTGGAAATTAAATAAAAAAGGAAGTTGAATAAAAAAGGAAGTGGAAGATGCATAAAATTTCCATTTTTATTTTCTTGAATGAAATAAATATAAAAATGGAAGATGCATAAAATTAAAAAAGGAAGTTCATTCAAGAAACCACTATACCTTAGCGATCTATTTGGAAATTACCACTTCTATTTTTATTGAAAGAACCACTATACCTTAACGATCTATTTGAAAATTAAATAAAAAATGAAGTTGAATAGAAAAGGAAATAGTTGAATAGAAAATGAAGTTGAATAGAAATGCAAGCGGTTTATTTTTATTCTTGAATGAAAATGAAAGTTCATTCAAGAAACCACTATACCTTAACGATCAATTTGGAAACCACTATACATTAACGATCTATTTGGAAATTAAATAAAAAAGGAAGTTGAATAGAAAATGAAATTGAATAAAAATAGAAGTGGAATAAAAATAGAAAATGAAGGGAAATTGAATAAAAATTAATTTTATGCAACTTCCACTTTTATTTTTATTCAATTTCCTTTTTTATTTAATTTCCAAATAGTTCGTTAAGGTATAGTGGTTTGTTGAATGAATTTCCATTTTTATTTTTATTCCACTTTTATTTTTATTCAATTTCCTTTTCTATTCAACTTCCTTTTTTATTTAATTTTCATTCAATTTCCTTTTTTATTCAATTAAATAATTTCTATTCAACTTCCATTTTTATTTAATTTCCAAATAGATCGTTAAGGTATGCTGGTTTCTTGAATGAAAGCCCACTTCCATTTTTAATTTTATGCAACTTCCTTTTTTATTTTTATTCATTTTCTAAATAGATCGTTCAGGTATAGTGGGTTTCTTGAATGAACTTCCATTTTTATTCAACTTCCTTTTCTATTCAACTTCCAATTTACTTTTATTCAACTTCCTTTTTTATTAAATAAGAAAATTTCCTTTAATAGATATGGAAGATGAATAAAAATGGATCGTTCAGGTATAGTGGTTTCTTCAATTTCCTTTTCTATTCAACTTCCTTTTTTATTTAATTTCCAAATAGATCGTTCAGGTATAGTGATTTCTTGAATAAAAATAAAAAAGGAAGTTAAATAAAAAAAGGAGGAAATTGAATAAAAATAGAAGTGGAATAAAAATTAAGTAAAAATGGAAGATGCATAAAATTAAAAATGAAAGTTCATTCAAGAAACCACTATACCTTAACAATCTATTTGGAAATTAAATAAAAAATGTTTCATTTTTATTCAATTTCATTTCTTCCACTTCTATTTTTATTCAATTTCCTTTTCTATTCAACTTCCACTTTTCATTCATTTTTCATTTTTCATTTAATTTCCAAATAGATCGTTAACGTATAGTGGTGTCTTGAATAAAAATAAAAAAGGAACTTGAATAGAAAGAAACCCACTATACCTTAACGATTTCTTGAATGAACTTCCATGTTTAACCACTATACCTTAACGATCCATTTGGAAATGAAATGGAAGTTACTTAAAAATAAAAATAAAAATGGAAATTAAATAAAAATAAAAATAGAAGTTGAATAGAAAAGGAAATCGAATAAAAATAAATTTGGAAGTTGCATAAAATTAAAAATGGAAGTTGAATAGAAAAAGAAATTGAATAAAAAAAGAAATTAAATAAAAAAGGAATAATGGTTAAGGTATAGTGGTTTCTTGAATGAACTTCATTTTTAATTATATTCAATTTCCATTTCTATTCAACTTCCCTTTTTATTTAATTTCCAAATGGATCGTTAAGGTATAGTGGTTTCTTGAATGAATTTCCATTTTTAATTTTATTTTACTTCTATTTTTATTCAATTTCCTTTTCTATTCAACTTCTTTTTTTTATTTAATTTCCAAATAGATCGTTAAGGTATAGTGGTTTCTTGAATGAACTTTCATTTTTAATTTTATGCAACTTCCATTTTTTGTTTAATCCTTTTCTATTCAATTTCCTTTTCTATTCATCTTCCATATAGTGGTGGAACTTCATTCAGTTTCCTTTTTTATTTCAACTTCCATTTGAAATTAATTTCCTTTTCTATTCAACTTCCTTTTTTATTCAATTTCATTTGAACTTCCATTTAATTTCCAAATAGATCGTTAAGGTATAGTGGTTTCTTGAATGAACTTCCAAATAGATCGTTAAGGTATTGAATGAACTTCCATTTTTAATTAAATGAACTTTCAACTTCCTTTTTTATTTAATTTCCAAATAGATCGTTAAGGTATAGTGGTTTCAATTTCATCTTCCATTCAATTTCCTTTTCCTTCAAGAAACCATTCCGCTTCTATTGTATTTAAATTCCTTTTCTATTCAATTTTCTTTTTTATTTAATTTCCAAATAGATCGTTAAGGTATAGTGGTTTCTTGAATGAACTCTCTTTGGTGGAAATTAAATAAAAAAGGAAGTTGAATAAAAATGGAAGTTGAATAGAAAGGATGTTGAATAGAAAAGGAAATTGAATAAAAATGCACCACTATACCTTAACGATTAATTTGGAAATTAAATAAAAATGAAAGTTGAATAGAAAAGGAAGTTCATTCAAGAAGGTATAGTGGTGTCAATTTCCTTTTCTATTTTTATTTAATTTCCTTTTCTATTCAGCTTCCTTTTTTATAGTTCATTCAAGGAAAGGAATTTAATTTCCACTTGCATTTTTATTTTTATTCAATTTCATTTTGGAAATTAAATAAAAAAGGAAGTTTATTCAATTTCCTTTTCTATTCAACTTCCTTTTTTATTTAATTTCCAAATGGATCATTAAGGTATAGTGGTTTCTTGAATGAACTTCCATTTTTAATTTTATGCAGCTTCCATTTTTATTTTTATTCCACTTTTAATTTCATGCAACTTCCAAATAGATCGTTAAGGTATAGTGGTTTCTTGAATAAACTTCCATTTTTAATTTTATGCAACTTCCAAATAGATCGTTAAGGTATAGTGGTTTCTTGAATGAACTTCCATTTTTAATTTTATGCAACTTCCATTTTTATTTATATTCAACTTCCTTTTTTATTTAATTTCCAAATAGATCGTTAAGGTATAGTGGCTTCCACTTTTATTCAATTTCATTTTCTATTCAACTTCCTTTTTTGTTTAATTTCCAAATAGATCTGCTTCCTTTTGTATTCAACTTCCTTTTTTATTTAATTTCAAACACATCGTTAAGGTATAGTGGTTTTTCTATTTGGAAATTAAACAAAAAAGAAAGTTGAATAGCAAAGGGAAGTTGAATGGAAAGGGAAATTGAATTCCGCTTCTATTTTTATTCAATATCCTTTTCTATTCAACTTTATTTTTTATTCAATTTCCTCTTTTATTCAACTTCCATTTTTATTTAATTTCCAAATAGATCGTTATGGTATAGTTGTTTCTTGAATAAACTTCTATTTTTCATTCAATTTTCTATTTGAAAATTAAATAAAAAAGGAAGTTGTAAGAAACCACTATATCTTAATGATCTATTTGGAAATTAAATAGAAAAGGAAATTGAATAAAAATAGATGCGGAATAAAAATAAAAAATCCACTTGCATAAAATTAAAAATAAAAATGGAAGATGCATAAAATTAAAAATGGAAGTTTATTCAAGAAACCACTATACCATAACGATCTATTTGGAAATTAAATAAAAATGGAAGTTGAATAAAAGAGGAAATTGAATAAAAAATGAAGTTGAATAGAAAAGGAAATTGAATAAAAACAAAAATAGAAGCTGCATAAAAAAATTAAAGTTGAATGAAAATAAAAAAGGAAGTTGCATAAAATTAAAAATGGAAGTTCATTAAAAATAAAAATGGAAGTTGCATAAAATTAAAAAAAGGAAGTTAAATAAAAAAGGAAGTTGAATAGAAAATGAAATTGAATATTTAATTTCCAAATGGATCGTTAAGGTATAGTGGTAAGGAAATTGAATAAAAATAAAATTAAAAATGGAAGTTCATATTTAATTTCCTTTTCTATGCAACTTCAACTTTTATTCAATTTCCTTTTCTATTCAACTTCCTTTTTCATTTAATTTCCTTTTCTATTCAACTTCCTTTTTTATTTAATTTCCAAATAGATCGTTTGGCATAGTGGTTTTCAATTTCAATTTCGTTTTCTATTCAACTTCCTTTTTTATTTAATTTCCAAATTGATCGTTCATTTTCAACTTCTATAGAAATGGAAGTTGAATAGACCACTATACCTGAACGATCTATTTGGAAATTAAAGAAACCACTATACCTGAACGATCTATTTGGAAATTAAATAAAAAAGGAAGTTGAATAGAAAAGGAAATTGAATAAAAAAGAAAGTTGAATAGAAAAGGAAATTGAATAAAAATAAAAATGAAAGTTGCATAAAATTAAAAAGGAAGTTCAATAGAAAATGAAGTGGAATAAAAATTAAAGTTGAATAAAAATAAAAGTGGAAGTTGAATAAAAATAAAAATGGAAGATCATTCAATAAACCACTATACCTTAACGATCTATTTGGAAATTAAACAAAAAAAGAAGTTGAATAGAAAAGGAAATTGAATAAAAATAGAAGTGGAATAAAAATAAAAATGGAAGTTCATAAAATTAAAAAAGGAAGTTGAATAGAAACCACTATACCTTAACGATTTATTTGGAAATTAAAAAAAAAAAGGAAGTTGAATGGAAAAGGAAGTTGAATAAAAAATAGAAAGTTGAATAGAAAAGGAAATTGAATAAAAAAGGAAAGGAAGTTCATTCAAGAAACCACTATACCTTAACGATCTATTTGGAAATTAAATAAAAAAGGAAGCTGACTAGAAAATCATTCTGGTATAGTGGAAAATGAAAGTTCCATTTTTAATTTAATGCAACTTCCACTTTTATTGAATTTCATTTTTTTCTTGAATGAACTTCCATTTTTAATTTTATGCAGCTTCCAATTACATTTTTATTCAATTTCCTTTTTTATTCAACTTCCTTTTTTATTCAATTTCCAAGTAGATCGTTAAGGTATAGTGGTTTCTTAAATGAACTTTCATTTTTAATTTTATGCAGCTTCCATTTTTATTTTTATTCCACGATCCACTATACCTTAACGATCTATTTGGAAATTTAATTTCCAAATAGATCGTTAAGGTATAGTGGTTTCTTGAATGAACTTCCACTTCTATTTTTTTTCAATTTTCTTTTCTTTTCAACTTCCTTTTTTATTTAATTTCCAAAAAGATCGTTAAGGTATAGTGGTTTCTTGAATGAACTTCCATTTTTATTTTTATTCCACTTTTATTTTTATTTAAGGTATAGTGGTTCCATTTTTATTTTTAAGTTGAATGAGCTTCCATATTTACTTTAATTTTCAAATAGATCGTTAAGGAAATTAATAAAAGAGGAAGTTGAATAGAAAAGGAAATTGAAAATAAAATGGAAGTTGAATAAAAATAGAAGTGGAATAAAAATAAAAAAGGAAGTTGCATAAAATTAAAAATGGAAGTTGAATAGAAAAGGAAATTGAATAAAAATAGAAGTGGAATAAAATAAAAAAGGAAGCTGAATAGAAAAGAAAATGAACTTCCATTTTTATTCAATTTCCTTTTCTATTCAGCTTCATTTTTTATTTAATTTCCAAATAGATCGTTCAGGTATAGTGGTTTCTTGAATGAACTTCCATTTTTAATTTTATGCAACTTCTATGGTTTCTTGAACGAACTTCCATTTTTAATTTTATTCCACTTGCATTTTTAATTTTATGCAACTTCCTTTTTTATTTAATTTCCAAATAGATCGTTAAGGTATAATACTTCCATTTTTAATTTTATTCCACTTCTATTTTTATTCCACTTCCATTTTTATTCAATTTTCTTTTATTTCTATTCAACTTCCTTTTTTTATTTAATTTCCAAATAGATCGTTAAGATATAGTGGTTCTTGAATGAACTTCCATTTTTTATTTTATGCAACTTCCATTTTTATTTTTATTCCACTTCTATTTTTATTCAATTTCATTTTTTATTTAATTTCCAAATAGATCGTTATGGTATAGTGGTTTCTTGAATGAACTTCTATTTCTATTTTTATTCAGCTTCCATTTTTACTTTTATTCCACTTCTATTCAACTTCCTTTTCTATTCAGCTTCCTTTTTTTTTTTTATTGAATTTCAAAATTGATCGTTAAGGTATAAGTGGTTTTTATTCAGCTGAACGATTAAATAAAAATGGAAATTGAATAAAAATGGAAGTTCATAAAATTAAAAAATGGAAGTTCTGAAGTTGAATAGAAATAAAAATTAAAAATGGAAGTTCATTCAAGAAACCACTATACCTTAACGATCTATTTGGAAATTAAATAAAAAAGGAAGTTGAATAGGAAATGAAATTGAATAAGAATAGAAAAGGAAATTGAATAAAAATAGAAATGGAAGTTGAATAGAAAAGGAAATTAAATAAAAAGGAAGTTGAACAGAAACGGAAAGTTAAATGGAAGTTCATTCAAGAAACCACTATACCTTAATGATCCGTTTAGAAATTAAATAAAAAAGGAAGCTGAATGGAAAAGGAAATTGAAAATGAAAGTTCATTCAAGAAACCACTATACATGAACGATCTATTTGGAAATTAAATAAAAAAGGAAGTTGAATAGAAAAGGAAGGTGCATAAAATTAAAAATGGAAGTTGCATGGAAGTTTATTCAAGAAAAATTAAAAATAGATCGTTCAGGTATAGTGGTTTCTTGAATGAACTTCCATTTTTAATTTCCATTTTCCATTTTGGAAATTAAACAAAAATGGAAGTTGCATAAAGTTAAAAATGGAAGATGAATAAAATTTGGAAATTAAACAAAAAAAGAAGTTGAATAGAAAATGAAGTTGGTTTC
>JAXFYN010000356.1:265000-308965 GCA_036172215.1 Camellia granthamiana | reverse complement strand
TTCTAGTAGCAAAATCCCTTGCTTTTTGTATAGACGAAATATTAATTATAACTAAGTAGGTTTCGAAATTAAATAGCCCATTAAGATTAAGTAGAGGAGTCAACGGCACGCACACACAGCACAGGCTTTGGACTGTAGATCGTTATGTCTAATATGGTCTTTCTTCCCTTAGCTATTACCAATCATTGGGCCTATTGCAAAGGCCTTGGTTTGCGTAATCAAAGCTCGCTTCGCCTTATGAAAGGGTTCCGCCCGGCTACTATACTGATAGTTGGTTCGGGTTGTGCCTATGCCACTCCCTTTCGGACCCTTGCCTTCTTATCTCAGGGTGTGAGGCAAGGAATGGAAACCTGTATTGTAATAGTACACACAAGGAACTCTCTTTAAGGAAGAGTAAGCACCAAGATCTGGGACTGAACCTGGCGTCTTTTTCCAAGCTGTCTACGTACCCTTTATTAAGGGAGCAAGTCGCACGTAGTTATCTATCATTTCATCGATTAGCCTGTGGTGTGGTACACGTCCCGGGTACAATCTACACATGGAGCTGAATTAGGTCGCCGTTCTGTTTGTTCCATAATCTCTACCAAAGGGTTATGCCAATCATATAGAAGACCAACACATATCTCTTTAAGATCCAACTAAACATACCCCATTGTCGCCAGATCCATGATCTCCCCACTAACCAATTACGTTACGACCACTGAACAAACATGGAATATCCTTAACTATTTTACTAAAAATGGAATAAGAGATGCATATTCTAATCTAACACCCCTTATAAGTGTAAAGGGCCTCATTGTTTCTTCCTATTTTTCTATATATTATAGTAGCATAAGAAAGAGTATACACCTGTATGCGACAGGACTTGGCTGCCCAAGCTGCCCCTTATTAGTTTAGTAAAGGGGCCCTTTTGTTAAGGGATCACGCTGCTCGTAGTTCAGTTCTCTTCGCTCGCCAAACATTAGAACAAGTTCGGCCTTAGCCTTCCTCTGAGTCAGCATTCCCCTAGTCAGCATTGGAACTAAACTCTTTTTTCAGAAAAGTTCTTAAGAGCCGTCTCCGAAACACCCTTTAAATAGTTGTAAAAAGAGTGCGATTCTTTGTAAGTTCGCAACTAGGGTAAAAGGATTCAATCCAGCCAAAGGTTGCTCTGGCTAACTTTGCACCACGGCTCCTCTTGAAGGGGCCCTCCACTCCACTCTCCTTCCCCTTATCACGCAAGCAACCAAAGGTAACTTACCATGACAAGGGGCCAGCCCTCTTTGCACCAAGGCTCCTCTCGAGTATAATCCAATAGGCCTTCAAGCCTAAGCCCAGGGAGCAGTTTCTCCTTTCTTTCCTCCCCAGGCTATATTATATTAACAACACCTAATGTCAAAATAAAGCAATTAGTCAATCCACTAATTCGTTCCTTCACTAGCTCCCAATAGATAGAGACAAATAGGAATAACCAAACCACGTCTACAAAATGCCAGTACCATGCAGCTGCTTCAAAGCCAACGTGATGCTCCTTGGTCAGCGTGCCCCTAAATCGCTTCGAATGAGACTTCATATCTGCCCCGTTACTCATTACCTAGTATTTTTTTCATATAGATAGAAGTAGGGGCCGTGCTTTCTGATATCCTGACTTACTTGATCCAAAAATTGTAGTTCTTCCCTGTCTTTTTTTCACTGTGCTCCACTCTAGGTGGGTGTCCAGCTCGTCCCGCTTCTCGTCAAAGAAGTTGAGCAAGGCTTCTTGAGGATTGTAGGCGGCATTTTCTGCCAAGGCAGGATGCTCAGGAAAGCACTTGCTCAAATTGAGGAAAAACAGGAGTGTTTAAGCTCCTGGATCTGGAGATCCCTTGTCATGGCCCTAACCCGCCCCCGTGGATTAAAGGCATAACCGGCCAGTAATCGTAAGATTACCTACGGCCTCAAACCAAACCAAAACGCATTTTAACAGAGTTAATGGGGGGCTAAACGGAAGCAATTTAAAAACCTTGTCCTTAGAGCTGTGCTTACATGGCACGTCAAACAAGTTATACATATAAACATTAATAACTCACAACAGAAATTAAGTATCAAAAGTTCAGCACATACAGGATCATCCCAAAACTATGTCATCCCATTAAACTATACACAAACATATACAAAGCTTCGCCAACATGACAAAATATAACTACACAACAAAAGGCGAAGGTGGGTCTCGTGCGTGAGACTCAAAGGCTGACTTTCCAAAACTTATGTTCGATCCACTTAGGCTTCACTGGGGCTGGGTCTGGACCTCCCTTGGCTCACCTACAAACACATGAATGAGTGTGAGCGAAAGCCTAGTGAATAATATTAAATAAAGGAAATGCATTGAAACATTATACAACAGATGGCCTTGGCCCCAATTCATTCATGTTAAATGGCCTTTGGCCTTTTCGAACTTTCACATCAAACTGGCTCTTAGGCCTTTCAGATTTTCATATCAAACTGGCACATAGGCCTTTCAGACTTTCATACCAAACTGGCACATAGGCCTTTCAGACTTTCATATCAAACTGGCACATAGGCCTTTCAGACTTTCATATCAAACTGGCACATAGGCCTTCCAGACTTTCATATCAAACTGGCACATAGGCCTTTCAGATTTTCATATCAAACTGGCACATAGGCCTTTCAGACTTTCGTATCAAACTGGCACATAGGGCTTTCAGACTTTCATATCAACTGGCACATAGGCCTTTCAGACTTTCATATCAAACTTTGTCCACCATTCAAAACTAATGAACCTTATAACTTACATGGAAGCAAGTAATTGGACAATAACATATTTCAGATATTACTCATAGTGATCGGTTGATTGGTTCGCCCTGGAACTCGACCCTACACATGTCATGAACATAAAAGAGTCACTAACAATTCAATCCGTTCAAAATTCACATTTTCCTCTTAGGCTTTATTCCTATCTCTTTAACTCCTTCGCAATGCTCAATGTATGCCTAAGAGTACTTAGAAGTGGAAGGAACGGAAAACAGAACACAGAATGCATTTTCAAAATTTCAGAAAACAGGGTCCCCGCTCGAGCGTGGACTTCCCCGCTCGAGCGGACCCTTAAGGCCTGCAAAAGTACTGGATGCATCAAAATTACGCTCGATCGCGAACTCTGGCGCTCGAGCGGAAGGCCTCTCTACAAGGCTCCCCGCTCGAGCGTGAAATATCCCGCTCGAGCGGCCACCAATTCTGCAAAAAGTGCTGGGAGCACGATTTTCCCGCTCGAGCGGACACCAAAATTCTGGAAAACCCAGATTGTGTTCTTGAGCTCCAATTCGAATTCCCAGCCACACTACTTGCATGCAATGGCCCAAATCTCAAATTAATCATGCTAACATGACACCAATGCAAGATTACAACATTAGGAAGCTCATTTTCTTGATTTATCTACATGCATGTCTCAAACATGTCAAACTCAACATCAACATAACAAACTCATGCATTCAAGCTCATATCTTCTCAAATTGTACATGCATGTGATATATTAGCCACATTCCCAACTTAGATGGCACAAATGACGAGTATAACATGAGCTTCAATTGAAATTGTACATGGGTTATACATTTTCATGCTCAAACATGCAAATTCAAGGTACTTACTTACATGCATGCACATAATGGCCTTCAATTCAACCAAACCAATTCATTTTCCTCATGACTAAACTAAATCATGTTCTTGACTATTATTCCAACTTGAATTCACAAAATTTCAACTTAATATCCATGAATTCACTTACCCAGGAGCTTTAATCTTCCCAATTTAGCAATACTTGAGCTAAATCTCCAAAAGGTCCAAGTCTTGAACCACAATGCACAACTCTCTCCTCTCTCTCTCCACAGCCGGCTCTCTCTCTCTCTCTCTCTCTCTCTCTTTCTTAGAGAGTTGGTCAGCCCCAAAAATGAAGATAAGAAGGAGGGAAGTTGAGTGTATAGCCGTTTCCATAATTTCCCACTAGCTCAATTTAATAATAACAAATAATTGGGCACCAAATCACCAATTTAATCAACTTAATCTGGTCAGAATCAATTTTTCAATTAAATTTCACCGTAGGCTCTAGAAATTATGCCAATCACAATGGCGTAATCAATTTCGGGGTCGGTGGCCGATAAGGCCCTCAATTTAATTTCTAAAGCAAGTAATCAAACAGATATTCCTACGATGAACAGATAGAAATTCAAAACTACCTATTTTCACACAATGGCACACAACATCATATAATCACATACGTATTAGGGACCAATTAACATAATACAGAACAGGGGTATCATAGTCTTCCCCCCTTTAGGAAGTTTGGTCCTCCAAACTTAAGTTACCTTCGTCGGGAAACAAATGTGGATAGCGCAGACGCATTTCCTCCTCTTTTTCCCATGTAGCATCCGTCCCATAGTGTTCTTTCTGTTCTACTTTCACCATTGGGATGGATTTGTTTCTCAATTCTTTCACTTGTCGATCAACAATTCTTACAGGCCACTCAGCATATTCCATATTTTCATCAATAGCGACCCGATGATAATCAATCACATGAAACGGGTCTCGGAGGTAACCCCTCAGCATCGACACATGAAACACATTATGGATTTGCTCGAATCCCGGCGGCAAAGCAACTCTATAAAGCAACTGGACCAAGTCTCTCCAAAATCTGAAACGGCCCAATGTAGCGGGGCGACAACTTGCCCTTTTTCCCAAATCTGACTTGGCCTTTCATCGGAGATACACGGATGAACACAAGGTCGCCAACCTCATACTCAAGGGGTCTTCTCCGAACATCTGCATAATTCTTTTGTCGGTCCTGAGCTGTTTTGAGCCTTTGACGGATAATTTTGATTTTCTCAGAAGTGTCTTGCACAATTTATGGCCCAAGCAAAGCTCTGTCTCCGACCTCTGTCCAACAAATAGGTGATCTACACTTTCTGCCATACAAAGCCTCGTACGGTGCCATACCGATGCTGGAGTGGAAGCTGTTATTGTAAGCAAATTCTGCAAGTGGCAAATAATCTTCCCAACTCCCCTGAAAATCCAAAGCACACATGCGAAGCATATCTTCCAAAGTTTGTATCGTTCGTTCTGACTGCCCATCTGTCTGTGGATGGAATACGGTACTGAGCCTTAGTTCTGTTCCCATAGCTTCCTGCAAACTTTTCCACAATCTAGATACAAATTTCGGATCTCTATCTGACACAATAGATACCGGAACTCCGTGTAAACGGACAATTTCATCAACATAAATAGTAGCCAATCTATAAGCAGTAAATATAGTTTTGATAGGCAGAAAATGTGCAGATTTAGTCAGTCAATCAACTACAACCCAAACAGAATCCATACCTCGAGAAGTCCGAGGTAGGCCAACAACGAAATCCATAGTCACATGTTCCCACTTCCATTCCGGAATAGGGAGAGGGTGACGTAGACCGCCTGGTTTCTGATGTTCAGCCTTAACTTGCTGACACTGAAGGCACTTGGACACATATTCTGCAATCTCTTTCTTCATTTTAGGCCACCAATAGGTTTGTTTCAAATCCCGATACATTTTATTGTTACCCGGATGCATAGCAAATACGGACCTGTGGGCTTCATTAAAAATCCTCTTCTTTAGTTCTGGGGCATCTGGGGACACATATTCTGCTTCGGAATTTCAACATTTCATTCTCAATACTGAATTCTGCTTTCAGGCTTGCCTCGAATTCGTCAATTACTTTCCTGAGGAACTCATCCTCTTTCTGTTTCTGTTTGATTTCATCAATGATCGCTGGCTCGGCTGTAATAGCGGCTATTAATCCGCCCCGTTCACCCATTACCACTTCAATTTCAGACTTTTCAAAGTCTTGCAAAATCTCCCTTTGTTCAGTAAGCAAACAAGCCATGCTCCCTGTTGATTTTCTGCTCAAGGCATCAGCAACTGTATTAGCTTTCCCGGGGTGGTACTGAATCTCAAGATCATAGTCTTTGATCAGTTCAAGCCATCTCCTCTGTCGCATATTCAGTTCTTTCTGTGTAAAGAAGTATTTTAGGCTCTTGTGATCTGTGTAGACTTCACATTTTGCCCCATACAAATAGTGCCGCCAGATTTTCAAAGCAAAAAACAACTGCAGCCAGTTCCAGGTCATGCGTTGGATAATTCTTCTCATGTGGCCTCAACTGTCGAGAGGCGTAGGCAATAACTTTTCGCTCTGCATTAACACACAACCCAAACCCTTATAAGATGCATCACTGAAGATTACAAAATTTTCCGTACCTGAAGGTAGTGTCAAAATTGGTGCAGTGGTTAGTCTTGTTTTCAGTTCTCGAAAAGCAGATTCTCTTTCATCATTCCATTCAAACGGTTGCCCTTTGCGTGTCAATTGGGTAAGAGGCACAGCTAATTTCGAAAAATCCTTCACAAACCTCCTGTAGTACCCAGCTAAACCCATAAAACTGCGAACTTCTGTTACATTGGTCGGTGTGGGCCAATTCACAATTGCCTCTATTTTCTGTGGGTCCACTGAAATCCCATCTCTGTTGATCACATGCCCCTAGGAAAACAACTTCATCCAACAAAACTCACATTTCTTTAGTTTAGCAAACAATTTCCTTTCCCTAAGTATTTGCAGGACGGTTCTCAATGCTGTTCATGTTCAAGTCTATCTTTGGAATATATCAAGATATCATCGATAAAGACTACAACAAACTCATCAAGGTAGGTTTTAAAAATTCTATTCATTAAGTCCATAAATGCTGCCGGAGCATTAGTCACTCCAAATGGCATAACTAGAAATTCGAAATGACCATACCTTGTTCTGAAAGCGGTTTTCTCAACATCCTCTGCTTTTACCTTCAATTGATGATACCCGGATCTCAAATTAATCTTAGAAAACACCTGTGACCCTGCAACTGGTCAAATAAGTCATCAATACGGGGGGTAGTGGATATTTGTTTCTTTATTGTTACCTTATTCAGTTCCCGGTAATCAATGCACAAACGCAAGGTTCCATCCTTCTTCTTCACAAACAAAACTGGTGCACCCTAAGGCGAAGCGCTAGGTCGGATGGAATCCTTTATCAAGCAGGTCTTGCAACTGTTCTGTCAATTCTTTCATTTCGGCGGTAGCCATTCTGTAGGGAGCTTTGGAAATAGGTTGGGTGCCTAGCATAGTCTCAATCGTAAACTCTATTTCCCTGTCTACCAATTCCCCTGGCAATTCATTTGGAAACACATCCAGAAATTCTCTAACAATAGGGATATCATTCACTCCAACATCCACAGGTTGTTCAATCAATACATAGCACAAATAACCCTGGCACCCTTTCCTGATTAGCCTACATGCTTTCATTGCAGATATCAAATAAGGTGGAGATACTACCCCATTTCCCACAAACACAATTTCCTTCTATTCTGGTGGTTTAAATACAACTCGTTTTGTCACACAATCAATGGTGGCACAATATTTGGTCAACCAATCCATGCCCAGAATTACATCGAAATGTCTAAAGTTCAAGGGCAACAAATCTACATATAGGATAGCATCCTCGATATGCATGTCACAAAACCGATATATATATTCACATAACACAGATTCCCCCGATGGAGCACACACACATAGTAGGTAGGGCAGTAATTCTAAGGGTCTATTCAGTCTAGATGCAAATGCATATGTCACAAAGGAGTGTGTGGACCCGGAATCAATTAACACAAAAGCATCCTGACTACATATAGAAATAGTACCTGAGACAACTGCATTGGCATTCCGCGTATCGCCCGGAACAAGCGCAAAAACTCTCCCCTGTCTCACGGTATCCCCGGTGGTTGCAGACCTCAAAGTGTTTCCTGGCTTTGGGATTGATGCAGTGGAAGTAGCAGCTTTCTTTCCCCCATTTTGATTACAATCTCAGGCCATGTGCCCTTGTTTACCACACTTGAAACAGGCCCCTGACACACGGTAACAAACCCCATGGTGCCTTTTGCTGCAAATGTTGCACATGGGAGATGTATCCTGGGAAGAATTCGAGGTGTTTGAGGAGCCCGTATTTTGCTTTTTCAGAAACTTCTTCTTTGAAAAGAAGCCCTGCCTTTTGTTACCTTTCCATTCTGCTGTGGGCTTGGCTTGTCTAGCTATGTTGGCCTCAGATATAATGGCCCTGTCTAGCACTCCTATGTATGTTTCCAACTTCAAGACGTTCACCCTTTCTAGGATGTCACTTCGGAGCCCACCTTCAAAATGTCTTGCCTTCTTATAGTCCGTGTCAATTACATGTGGCGCAAACCTGGCCAACTCAGTGAATTTGGCCTCGTACTCGGCCACAGTCATGCTGTCTTGTTTCAGTTCCATGAATTCCGCCACCTTCCTATCCCGAACACACTGCGGGAAGTACTTGTCATAAAAGATTTCCAAAAATTTTGCCCAATCAGCATCTTTGTAACTCTCGCGCATCAACATCCACCATCTTCTCGCTTCATCTTCTAGCATAAAGGTGGCTAGAAGCACTTTCTGTGTCTCTGAACACGGAAATACTTCAAATAGTTTTTCAATGTCGAGGACCCAAGCTTCAGCTTTCAAAGGATCTAGTCCACCATGGAATTGGGGTGGTTTCATTTTCTTGAACTCTTTGGTGAGGGCTATGGCTCGGTCATCATTCTGATTATCTGGCGGCACAGGAGGTGCCGGAGGCGGAGGTGGGGGATGCAGCTGCTGCCACTGTTGTTGCCATTCTTGTTGTTGCCTCAAAGATTCGGCCATTTCCTGAATTAGTCTCTCCATTCTATCCAGTCTGGTAGTGGTAGACTCTTCTATCTCATCACCCCTTGTCCTCACCATCTGATTAAACTTGCATTATAGTTTATAAAAAAAAAAAGTATAGAAATATGCATGTAACAAGGAGCATATATACGTGTAACAAGGAGCATATATATATATTCAGATAATTTGTGATGCAAGTAGTTCGCAACCTTGTAACATATAGTTATTCACGTGAAACAGTTAAGCACACTCTCAATGCTCTTAAATTCATACCTATGCACGCATCCTGGATCTTTTCTAGACGCTTATTGCTCTTTTGGACAAGTGTGTGAGTTATTAGCTCGTGCTCTGATACCAATCTTTCATGGCCCTAACCCGCCCCTGTGGATTAAAGGCATAACCAGCCAGTAATCGTAAGATTACCTACGGCCTCAAACCAAACCAAACGCATTTTAACAGAGTTAATGGGGGCCAAACGGAAGCAATTTAAAAACCTTGTCCTTAGAGCTGTGCTTACATGGCACGTCAAACAAGTTATACATATAAACATTAATAACTCACAACAGAAATTAAGTATCAAAAGTTCAGCACATACAGGATCATCCCAAAACTATGTCAACCCATTAACCTATACACAAACATATACAAAGCTTCGCCAACATGACAAAATATAACTACACAACAAAAGGCGAAGGTGGGTCTCGTGCGTGAGACTCAAAGGCTGACTTTCCAAAACTTATGTTGATCCACTTAGGCTTCACTGGGGCTGGGTCTGGACCTCCCTTGGCTCACCTACAAACACATGAATGAGCGTGAGCGAAAGCCCAGTGAATAATAATAAATAAAGGAAATGAATTGAAACATTATACAACAGACGGCCTTGGGCCCCAATTCATTCATGTTAAATGGCCTTTGGCCTTTTCGAACTTTCACATCAAACTGGCTCTTAGGCCTTTCAGATTTTCATATCAAACTGGCACATAGGCCTTTCAGACTTTCATACCAAACTGGCACATAGGCCTTTCAGACTTTCATATCAAACCGGCACATAGGCCTTTCAGACTTTCATATCAAACTGGCACATAGGCCTTCCAGACTTTCATATCAAACTGGCACATAGGCCTTTCAGACTTTCATATCAAACTGGCACATAGGCCTTTCAGACTTTCGTATCAAACTGGCACATAGGCCTTTCAGACTTTCGTATCAAACTGGCACATAGGCCTTTCAGACTTTCATATCAAACTTTGTCCACCATTCAAAACTAATGAACCTTATAACTTACATGGAAGCAAGTAATTGGACAATAACATATTTCAGATATTACTCACAGTGATCGGTTGATTGGTTCGCCCTGGAACTCGACCCTACACATGTCATGAACATAAAAGAGTCACTAACAATTCAATCCGTTCAAAATTCACATTTTCCTCTTAGGCTTTATTCCTATCTCTTTAACTCCTTCACAATGCTCAATGTATGCCTAAGAGTACTTAGAAGTGGAAGGGAACGGAAAACAGAACACAGAATGCATTTTCAAAATTTCAGAAAACAGGGTCCCCGCTCGAGCGTGGACTTCCCCGCTCGAGCGGACCCTTAAGGCCTGCAAAAGTACTGGATGCATCAAAATTACGCACGATCGCGAACTCTGGCGCTCGAGCGGAAGGCCTCTCTACATGGCTCCCCGCTCGAGCGTGAAATATCCCGCTTGAGCGGTCACCAATTCTGCAAAAAGTGCTGGGAGCACGATTTTCCCGCTCGAGCGGCCATTACCCCGCTCGAGCGGACACCAAAATTCTGGAAAACCCAGATTGTGTTCTTGAGCTCTAATTCGAATTCCCAGCCACACTACTTGCATGCAATGGCCCAAATCTCAAATTAATCATGCTAACATGACACCAATGCAAGATTACAACATTAGGAAGCTCATTTTCTTGATTTATCTACATGCATGTCTCAAAACATGTCAAACTCAACATCAACATAACAAACTCATGCATTCAAGCTCATATCTTCTCAAATTGTACATGCATGTGATATATTAGCCACATTCCCAACTTAGATGGCACAAATGACGAGTATAACATGAGCTTCAATTGAAATTGTACATGGGTTATACATTTTCATGCTCAAACATGCAAATTCAAGGTACTTACTTACATGCATGCACATAATGGCCTTCAATTCAACCAAACCAATTCATTTTCCTCATGACTAAACTAAATCATGTTCTTGACTATTATTCCAACTTGAATTCACAAAATTTCAACTTAATATCCATGAATTCACTTACCCAAGAGCTTTAATCTTCCCAATTTAGCAATACTTGAGCTAAATCTCCAAAAGGTCCAAGTCTTGAACCACAATGCACAACTCTCTCCTCTCTCTCTCCACAGCCGGCTCTCTCTCTCTCTCTCTCTCTCTCTCTCTCTTTCTTAGAGAGTTGGTCAGCCCCAAAAATGAAGATAAGGAGGAGGGAAGTTGAGTGTATAGCCCTTTCCATAATTTCCCACTAGCTCAATTTAATAATAACAAATAATTGGGCACCAAATCACCAATTTAATCAACTTAATCTGGTCAGAATCAATTTTTCAATTAAATTTCACCGTAGGCTCTAGAAATTATGCCAATCACAATGGCGTAATCAATTTCGGGGTCGGTGGCCGATAAGGCCCTCAATTTAATTTCTAAAGCAAGTAATCAAACAGATATTCCTACGATGAACAGATAGAAATTCAAAACTACCTATTTTCACACAATGGCACACAACATCATATAATCACATACGTATTAGGGACCAATTAACATAATACAGAATAGGGGTATCACATCCCTATTCTTGAACTCGAGTAATATATTATACTCTTGCTGAGAGGGAGCTTGATCTAGGGTTCATTTTATGTCGTTCCAATAAGTATCGTTCTTATCTAGGAGAAAAATGCAATTAGCCCTTTGTAGGTGGTTTATGCGATTCTGTACCATTGTGGCAAATTGGCGGATTTGAGGATGCCCCTTCCATCTCTGTATCAGAAAAAGGTTCCAAGAAGACCCCTATTTCGAAGGAGTCCTCTTTCCAAGAAGACGAGTGGGAAGAGTTGGAAGGTCCTGGAAGAGAAAGTGCTTGCTCTACACCTACACTCAAAATTAGAAAAGATAAAGAGAAAAGATCCCCCACAAGAAGACCAAAGCGAGAAACTAAATAGATTCGCAGAAAATATAAATAGAAAGATATTACAAATAGAATGGATAGATACATAAAAAAGACAACTCGAAAGTGGAATAGAAGCAAGCGGAAGCTGAAAACGGATAGGCTCGGCCAAACTGCATTAAGGTGTCTGTTTGTCTCCCTAACAAGGCAAGAGGTCACCACTAGCAATTTGTCAGAAAGCCGGGAAGGCAACAACTCGAGTGACTCTACTAGCGTACAGAGCTTACTGAAACAGCTGGCCTAACAGAACTAGCTGACAGAGCGGCTAACTCACTAGCTGATAGAGATTGAACTACTTACTTTGAAACTGAGCTGCCTTACATAATTACATAGATGATAACTGCTCCTCATCTATTGAATGAAAAAGGTGAACTGTGTCGTCGTTCGTGTCTTAATACTCAGTTGCCAGCCTTCCTTTCACTCGCCTTACAAGGACCTACTGGACTATCAGCTATGGGCATTGAAAAATCTGTCTTGACTGGCTGTCATCCGGGAGGTTAGGCAAGAGGAGCGACCCGGTCTCTCGATCCAGCTAGGAGAGAGAAGCAAACTAACTTAGGAAGCTGGAAGCACAGGGAAGGTATACCGATGAGTCCCCGTAGGAAAGAAAGATCGGCAGAACGGGGACTCTCTGTAGGAAGAAATGAAAGACTGGCTAGCTCATCTTGGCTTGGATCATGAGCAGCTTCCTTCTTCACCTGTCGCGACCCTTCTCGCGGCTTCCTGCGCCGCTTCGTGAATTTCTTGAATCTCACTTCCTGTTCCACTAGCAGCGGATGATCTTATATCATAACTAACAACGTCCGGTAGTGGACTACAATAAGAGATGTCCATACCGCCTAAACAACCGATAAAACTCATCTCACTTCAAGCTAGAAGATAAGGACAATGTTTGTTTCAGGATAAGATCGTCCGATAATTAAATTCCTAGGATCACAAGAGACATTCTCTCAAGTATCGCTAGTCTCGTTCTCGCTGCTAGTATCATGCAAACAAAGAATTCACTGTGCAAATGTCGTGGCAGGAGCAGGATCGGTCAAATCGTCGGCTTCCTTCTTCGTAGTCTTCTTTCTTCTTCACAGTTTCCCTCGGATTCGGCATAGCCTTCTTCAGATTATTCATCCTTGTCTTCGTCTCTGTCTACCAGATCAGATCCAATCAAATTCGTCCCCCTTCTCAAGTTTCGGAGGGTGGCTCTTCACTTGGTGTTCACTATTATTTTGTATTGGCACTAACAATGGCACCGACTTTAACTTCGACTTAGTCCTTCGCTCGTGAATCTGGCTATCTCAAGATATCCGGATTCCTTTCTGATGCGCCTTATGTTTCCAAAAGGTAAGACTTTCCCCTTCCAGGGTGACCCCATTTGCCCAAGCCCTAATCGAGGAATGGCAATATCGTTTCGGCCTGGCCTTGTCTCTTCTCTCTGAAGGCTGTTCCTATTCATATTCAAATCTGTTAGATAGCTTCTATCTTCCAGTTTAGTTTATATCTTTGGTTCTGAAGTTTCAATCTAGATGTAATGAATTGTATTTCACCCTCGCGATAATAGCTATATGGGTAAATTGCTTGACGATCTATCCAAAAGGAGCCGTGTCCATGCGATTTTTCTATCTCGCATAGAGCCAACCTTACTCTATGTGCGGTCCTGGGTGGGCTACCATCCTTTTCCATTCCACTACTTTACATGTTAGCGCGTCTCTGTCTTCGTCTTCATTCGCAAAAGCATATCCGGGAGGAGGTTGCTGCAGCTGGTACATCACTCTTGGTTAATACCCATGTTCGAACTTCTGTCCCTGCTTGCATAAGTGAAGGTGACACTCCATCATCTGCTTCTTTTCATCTGCTCTAGTTCCTAGGTAAGAATACCACTATTATCTGTTAGATCTAGCCTTCTCTTTCCTTTCTTAGGATCGAATCCCTTCTTGACAGACTTCTTCTTTGATTCCTCCCCCTAGCCTAGTAAGGAAAGAAGAGAGCATCCATCCATTCTCCTATCTATCATACGAGCAGACGCAGACCTTTCATCTATTGTCTTATCGTCTTCTCTTCCTAGTTATATCTTCCTGTAGTTCCAGGAAGCCAAGGAAGAATTCTAAGTCCTATTTACTTGCCTGCAAGCCCTATGAAGGAAGGTGCTTTTTCTTCCTCTAGCTGTTTTCTTTGTCTAAGTCCAGTTAGAGCTTTCTGATATGGGTAGTGACTACGTCCTGTAATAAGTATCGATAAGAAGCTCTATAGTCCTCCTTAGGAGCTAATCTCTTCTTGAAAGCCTTCTTCCCCGATTCCTCAAGTAAGTAATAAAAACCTTCTCCCCGTTATCTCCTCTGTGAATGAGGTTTATATTTCAAGCACCTTTTAGAACAGATTCTCCTATGCTTATCTGCTTTCCTCTGTTAGTTCTTTTCATTTTTTTGATTTGCATCCTTACTGGATGAGGGTTAGCTCCTCTTTTGCGAAGCCCTTGAGTCCAATGAGGATAAAGAGTTAGCAGTCTTAGCCTCTATCTTTTATACCCCAACAGCTTCAACCTATCTTACTATGCTTTGCTGCTGTTAGGCTGTCGTTGTTCTTTTGAAGGTAAGAATAGATTAAGACAGGTTATAATAGAATGGATTGGATTGGAGCAGTAGGATGTTAGGCATCTGGGTGTGCTATCTGAGAGAGGGCTAGCTTTGATCTTCCTATCCCATGTGGTAGAGAGATCCGGCTTCTTTCTAGCTTATGTTCATTCTAGTTCCTAGGTCAGAATACCATTAGCATGAGGGTGGTGGTAGATCAGGGATTTTTTAAACAAGCAGAGCACTGATCTACGACCAACCTAAGGCAAAAAAGAGATAGCTAGATAGTTGTCCTTCTTATGGGTGCTATCTTGTTAAAAACATAACAGCAAGAATACCTTCTTAGAAATAGACTACCCATAGACTAGAGTGAATCATACAGAGGCAGAAGCCGAGCAAGGAGGAATTGCTTAAGTGATGATTGAGCACTCAACGGTCAGTAGTCATACGTAGCTAACAGCCAAGACTAGTTCTCTATCTGTAGTTAAAAAGAGGGACCTTTCCTAGCTATTACCTCTTTGGCTACCAGATTGAGTTAGCTACTTCCCTCAGGAAATAAATTCTAGCTATCAAAAGAGAAAGGGCCCTCCTACCTTCAGGCTACATAGGGGGTCAACAGAGGAAAAAGAATCACCTAGAAAGGCAGTCTACTCTTAGGGCTTCTTGCTAGGGAGAGGAAGATACAGGTCCACTTCCGGACAAAGCGGCCGTTCACGTCAGGTTGTTGATGTAGTGGCTTGTAGTTTGATTTTTGAAAGAGAGATGGGGTTGGTGTTAAGTGTACTAAGGTACAATACGAGATCTAATTAGAATATCGAATGGATGATGAACTTCACTCACTCGCATGCGATTGAAGTTGACATCGGAGATACATACTTTCGGCCCCGGTATTGGATCGGGTGATTTTACCGCTTAGGAATTCTTGGTGAAACAGATATCGCATGACGCTAGTTAGCTTTTCTCACTCCTTCGCCGTGTTTGACGTTCAGGTACTAACAGTGCGGGAGAGAAAGTTGTTTATTATTGTGTAAATCGATTTGTGAATTCTCTTATTTCTTGGTTTGAAGATTCAGATGAGAACATGAATTCTAAAGAACTGAACTATGACGCCAATAGCCCTAGGACTCTGAAGAAGACGATTTCAACATGCCTTTTTTTATTGAATTTCGCGTGTAAGAGGATCGTCTGGTCTCTGGATCCCCTTTGTTCAAGGGTCATTGGGCAGCAGCGTATTCCGATCTTTCTTTCCAGGTTTCAGCCTAAGAAGAATCAGTCTGGGATCTCCCTCAAAGTAAGTTGGATTATCTGAACTGAGGAACCAAACCAAGTCGCGAACTGCTTCGAATCCTGGATTTCCAACATGTGTTGTTTTGCCGAATCGATTGGGGAGTGATGGTTGGCGCCTTTTTGTTAGTTCTTCTCTGGTGGAGCGCCTTTCGAGGCCACCAATTCAAAATAGTGGAGTCCCAATAGAGAGATCAAGTAGTGGGGGCATTGGCTTTCCTTGGCTTGGTATGAACCCGCATCTTTCCGTTTCGGCTAGTCTTCAATCCTGATCTGATCTAAGCTAAGCTCCAAAGACACAGGGGCAGCTCCCCCTAGAATAAAGGGGAGAGGACGAACGCGAAAGCAAAAGAACTTGGGGAGATACAAGCACCAGACTATGCAGACTCAAGAAAGAACGTCCGCGTCGTCTAACTAGTCTGATCTACCAGCTAGCAATAGGGCCAATGAGAAAGCGGCATCCTTTATTGATTGAGCTAACAGAGGGCATTGAAGGGATCCTCCTTATTGGAATACACAAATGGGATCCCGCTCTCAAGTCAATTGAGATTCTACGGCCAATGTCTGTACTGATCAAATCGATTTAAGAGGCCCTTAAGTCGAGCAACGTGCCTAAAAAGGCGAGTTTGTGCTTGAAGGTGATCCGACATTGAGATATATTGCTTTAGAGCCGAATAGATGGCTGAAGATAGGTTTTTAAAAGGGTCAGAGCACAAAAGAGAAATGCTCTTTGTAAAAAAGGTTCAAGTGGAAAGGAACGAAAGGACTCCTTGTCGCTACCTAATGCTGCCTCTGTCTCGTCTTTGCTTGTCTTCCTCTGAACCGAGTTCGTGCTCAAGGGTCAATCAAACCACGAACCAAAGGAACTCTCTATTAACAAGTCCCCCGTGAATGATCCCAAATCATTCTTAAAGCTGGGGCCAGACATAAAGATAAATGGAGTGAGTCCTCTTCCCCAAACCTTGGTCCGTCACTCCTGGATCGATAGCTGGCATATGTTCCCAGAACGCACCCAGCATTTGCTCTCGTTGGAGCTTCTCGTTTTCCACCTGACTTCTTGCTCAATTCTCTCTAGTCTTATAGTGAGATCCATGGCTACTCAAAGCTCTTTCTTGCCGACTTCTAAGTTTGGCCCCGTCTCTATTTGGCAAAGGTCGTTTGGGTTTTTTTATTACATGAAAAAAAGAGGAAGCATAGACAAGAGCAAGAGCAACGGTTTACTCGGTTGAAGCAATAGAGGCATAAATCAAGCTAGCAGCAGACCTCGTGGCAAAGCTATAAGTCACAAATTTTATATCAATAGAAGATCCCGTGCCTGCAGGATAAGCTTACCCCACAGCATAACAGTGAGAAGCACCAATTGAGGTTTTTCGGGAACCACTAGCAGAGAAAGCAGCGGAAAGGAAGGTAGCAGTAGTTTAAGAATGTAGCTGACTAAGTTCCAGCAGCGAATTCAATGGCAAATCTAGGCGTGGATTGAGATTTAGTCCATGTTCGAGCGCATGCATTAAAGCCAGAAGCAAAGGTAGAGGTAGCGGGTTCACCCGTTGATTCAGAACCAACAATAGTTGATTGCATACCCAGTTGTCCTCGTTTACTTAGATTCAGTTTGAGCTCAAAAGCTTGTTTCAACATCAGAGGCAATTCGAGTACCGGAGCTCGCAGCAGAGCCTATGGCAAAGGTAGGCTTTTTGGTTAAATTTCCAGTTTCAGTTCGAGAACCAATGCCAGTGGATCCCGCAAAGGTAAAGGTTGGAGCAAAGATGGCAGCAGTTGGAGCAAGCATAGTAGGTAGTTAGAGCATAGGCAGAGACAAAGCAAGTGCCAGGGTGGGAGGAAAAAGAAGGAAGCTGAGAAGGGCAAGGCAGGGAAAGAAAGGCATTACCAGAAGGAAAGTAGTCCAACTCAATGTCTTACGCATCAGTGGCATTTGAATGAAAGCAGTGAGTCAGTGGCCAAGAATCATCGATTTTGGAGTTACCAGCTCAAGGCAGCTCATGGGAATTTCTTTAAGTAAGAACGATCCCCAGTGTCATCCTCTTCGTCTTCTCGAAAGGAAGCGAGTGACGAGAGGGTAGCAAAGAGAGGACCACTCTTTAGTAAGATAGCAGCCAGAGTAGAACTTATTCTCTCCATTCAGAGAGAGTAGAGCCCATTCCTTCATATGCTTACAGTAGTATAAGGAGTCCGTTCGTACCTTCCCCCGGAAGTCACTTCACTCATGTATGTATAGTGCATACGAGAACTCTTATAAGTGTTGGTTATAGTTCTTATCTCTAGTTGAGTTAACTGAGTGGCCTTCCGCCCACTAGTAGTAGGGACTTTTTTCACCTTTACTTAAGGCAAGCCTATTATATTAGAGTCCGTATAAGTAAGGTAAGGTACGCCCTCCCTTTTCTATTAGGGTAGCTAATCACTTTTCCATCGTTTGGCATTGGCTTAGTTCATTCTCCACGCGAGAGGCCTTACGCGACATTCACAAGCTAGCCCTACTTATGATTATGATGGGGTAACAAACCTATAAAATGGTCTTTCTATTGTATAGGCGAATTATCTTAAGGAAAGCTTTCTGGCTCTTGTCTGAGCTAAAATACCTTGCTCAGAGAGAGACCTGGTAGATGTGTACATCAATACAAGGCTAGAAAGCGAAGTAGATAGGGGATTACCCGGCTTGTTCTTAGATAGGGCAAGTGCTCTAAGAGTGAAGCTAAGGAAAAAGAGTAAGCCCTATTCACAGCGTCTGCTCTGCCTCTATCATCTACGTCAATTTGTGATTCCCAGCCAAGGAGGTGCGATGGTTTCTTTTATCGGCTGATTCCCCTTTCGTCATAAGGTGTAGGGCTCTCTTGGAAAGTCATCCGATCCTGCACTACCTTTCCTTAGCCTAGGAATGCACTTTCTCCAGAACCGGAAAGGTGCCCCACAATATAGACTATTAGCCACAAGTGGGAGTCTTCTATCAGTTTAGTACTCTCCGTTCTCGCTTTCTTCAACAGTAAGGACTTACACCATCCAGGGACCGGCTTAGGCTTTCGCGAAAGCACCTTTTGGCGGAGGCTTCTCATCAACTGACTCTTACTGAAGATTAAGAAAGAGATAGAAAGAACTCTTCTAAAGCACTGACTTCTTCCCTTTCCCTACACTCGTGCCTTCCCCAAAAAGCTCAGATGCGAAGAAGGGACCATAGCCCTAGTTTGGGTTCGGTGCGATAGGATAAATAAACCCGAAAGCATTGATTGAGGGTCTCCTCTTTCCTTTCTTCTAATCCGAATCAAAATCCATGTCGCCCTCCCTAACCCTAGTTACTTTAATATCATACCTAGAAAGATTCAACGTCAAGCCAGAGCTAGTCTAAGAGCTAGCGATTCTCACCCTAGGGTTAGGTATCATAATAGAGTCAAGTAGGACAGAACGATTAGCTTAGCAATGAACAAGAATCATTCAATCAACTCCAGAGCTGGGAATTCTCCTTCTTCTTTTGCTATTTCAAATAGGAGGTCTTATGAATTGAATGAAGAAGAAATTCACTTAGATAGAGATAGAGGCAAGGCAGAATAAGCGATGTTGGAGGCAGGGCTCCTAGAAGAGAAGCCCATACCCGTCGAAAGGGAAATAGGTAGGAATTATTTGCTAAAAAAAGAGGACAGGTGCGCAGCGGTTCGGAATCGTAGTAAGTGACATCTTCAATCAAGAAAGACCTGGCTCAAGGGAAGATAGTTCCTTCACTTCCGGGCTTAAAGAAGCGAGTGACTCTCGCGGGTATCTATCAACATATAGAGATGTCGATGTCGCCCCTGTCGCTACACTTGGAGGCCTTATCACTGTTGGTACTTTTCATAGCGTAGTAGAGTAGCCAAGGGCGTAAGCTAAATTCTACTCCTTTTCTCTGGGGTTCGGAAGAATAGAATCTTTTGCCCTTCAACTCCGATATTATCTTATATTATAAAACGGCAATATCCCCTGCTGCTGCCGTTGAAGGAATAAGGGCTACTATTGATGAAAGACCGTAGAGTGAAGGCCATATGATATAGCCAGGCCAGGAAGGATCTGAGTCGGCATTACAAGGATAGAGGTTACAGGGAAAGACTAGGTTACAGAATCAGCTGCTATTGGAATGCTTTCAAAGGGTAGAATTTCCTTGCTTCTCATCGAGTTTGCCTTTGTCTTCAAAGCTTCAAGGGATGATGCTTGAACTCTTGTTCTCAAGGTAGCTACTGACTCTTGGAAAGGTATCGAAGTCACTTCCGGATTAACTGATAAAGGAGTTCCAGGCGTGAGTTAGCTTAGGTCAATCCCTTTTTTGAACAACCTCTTCTGATTAACTTCCTGAATCACCAGCATTGGCTTCATTCTTACGTATGATATTCCCAAGAGCGAATTCGCTAGCAGTAAGACCGGTTACGCTTACACCAACAGCAGGTAGGCAAAGGCAAACAACAGATATGGCTAAAGCACCGGTAAGACCAAGAGCAAAAATGAACTTCTATGCCAAGAGTGTCTGCGTTGAGGAGATCTAGGTATTTTAACCGGTGGTAGAGGACTGGCAATTGAATTACTAACCGCAGTTGCTGTACTAGCACTTCAATTAGCTGTGACAGTATCCGTTGGTGCCGTTGTTAGAGTGAACGTTCCCGCTGCATCGAAAATAGGAAAGTCTTCAATTAACCAGTGTAAGCCTATCCACTCTTACTATGAGGGATTCCGGTGTGCTAGAATCAATGGCAGAGAATGCACTGTGAGGAAGAAAAGGCCTCTTTTGCGCAATCAACAATTGAAATTGCTAAGATAGGTTGTGGAAAGGAATGGGCTTCAGTCCTTCTATCTCCAGTATTGATCCAGATCCGCTCTTTGAAAGCTAAGCATCCCCCATATGGGAGGTAACCCTAAACTAGTAGACAAAGGTTTTTCCTTAATTTAATAAAGAGTGTAGCACTAAAGACAATGAGCGTTTCATAAGATGGTGAGTGAAAGAGAGAATTCGTAGATAGAGAAAGAGAATTGGACTGCGACTGTGCTGGTGGTGAAGTGAAATGACAGAAGGTGCGTGAACCAATCAATGTCTTCTGTCTTTCTTTGTAGCTAGATGTGTGGCAACGTTTGGTTTGGTAATAAAATACCTGAAGCAATGGGCCGAGTCAATTAACTAAGCGAATAGGGCTGTTAGCAAGAAGCGGAGTAGCTCTTAAACCAATGAGCTTACGGCCTAAGAGGGCATTCCTTCATTCACTGCAAGTAGCTTCCAAGCTTTCCTAAAGTTCTAGTTACGCAACCTTATTTATCAATAGCGCCTGGTCCCTTTGCTCAAGGACATAAACTAACTAACTGCGGGCGATACTAAGAGCTGCGGTCCGCTCTATAACTACCTAGCTCATATTCGAAAGGGCAGCCCTTAGCCCAGTATGGAGGGCAGACTACCTTCTTCCAGAGTGCTCTATCTCGAGAGAGCATACCATTTTAGCATACTCTCTTTCTTTGGAAAATGGTATGATACTCGATCTAGATACCTAGCTACTAAAAGAGGAATAATAGCAGATAGCTAAAAATGCCTAATAGAAGGGAGCTCAGGGCCGGGAAAGCTTCTATCCTTATGAAACTAAGAGGCAACGGAGGAAGGGAATGCTGGGCCTAACCCCAGAAGGAAAGACTTTAGATTCGCTAGCTCAGTAAGAACAATCGGAATACAAGGACGCAAGGACGGGAACCCAATCACGAGGGGGAAAGGCACCCCATTGAGGGAGGAAATAGCCCTTTCTTCTATTCTCTTACGAGATTTGGAGGACAAAGAAGAGCACGCTCCTCTTGCCTCTAGGAAGAATAGAAAGAACCGACTTTCTTACACAATCAGTTGGACACAGCGATGCTGCTCCTTCTCTTGAGAGTGACCTTAGGGAGAGAACCATTCTTGTCTCAGGCGCATCTTCTGTGCCCCAAATCACTTCTACTTATGAAAATAAGAGTATTGACAGTCTGTTTTTCTTATGAATTTCACTAAGAAGTGTTATCTAATAAGGCAGAAAAGAAAGACAGTCTAGGCTCTTAGAAGTGGGCTAGGAATCCACTCCATATTTTATTCAATAATCAAGCCTTCTTCTTAGGCGGGAACCAGCAAAATAAGATCTTCGGGGACGTGAGATGCTGGAAACTTTAGATTCTTTTAGATGTCACTGGCCATTAAATAGATATTGAGGCTCTCTCCTCATCTGCTTTTTCTTCTTTTGATTGACTCCCAAACCATGAAATGGGCTCAAAGGAAGACAAGCAAATCCACGGACTTGCTCAATTTAGTGTGCCTCGCCTATTCTATTACAAATTGGTGGACTTGAAAGGCGTTCAAGACGCGAACTAAGAGAAAGTGGGCAAGACGCCAAGCAACGAACTTCTAGCACGACCTTGTTAGAGTTCAACCCTCCAGGTTAGCCATCAAACTCAATCCCATGGAAGAAGTCAAACCCAGTGCGAATTCCAAGATTTGAATCAGTTCACGACGCGACGTCTCATTCATATGAAAAGCATTTCAGTGTGATAACGGTTCTTCTCATCATCATCTGAAACCAAGAAATCAGAGAAAGATAGTTCAAAGAAGAATCTGAAAACCAAGAAATCATATAAAGAAGGGGTTTTGAGCCAATCTGATCCCGCCAGTCTTGGATTCCTTGCCCAAGTGAGAACTGTGCCCTGCACTTCTCGCTCAATAAGGGAGATGCTTTCGCGTCCTTCATGCCCAATTTCTTCGATTTTTGGGTTCTCAAAAAGGTCTATTTGGAAATCTCTTTTGTGTGATGAACTTATCTGCCTCCCCGAAGCAGGATAGTGCACCTGCGAATGACGCTACCCCGTGTGTGGCATGAGAATCCCTCTCAGAGGATAAGAGGCTAAAGGGAAGCCTATATTATGCCTATTAGGAGATGGACGAATATCTCTTCTATTATCAATGTCTGTAATGAGAAAATCTCTTTTAGAGGCTTTCACGTCAAATCCAGTCAGTGACAGAATGGATTTCGATCAAACTCGTTTTCTCGTCTGCTCCTGTGATTCTTCCTCCAACCTGTGGAAAAAAGACTTTGTCTTCCTTTGTCATAGATTTCCATTTCTAAATCAAAATCTGAAATTGATCTTCAATCTGAGAATCTATCTCAAATATCTCATTGAGGGTAAAGATTAGTCTCAAAGGGAAAAGCTAGGAGTCAGGTCAACCGAAAGCAAAGTGGAAAGCCTCGAGTCAGTTCCGATGGCTTCATCATTCCTTCTGCTTTTGATATCCGTCTATCAATAATGATTTTAGTGAAGAAAGTTCACTGAAAGAGCTCGGATTCAAATAATACAAGCTTGAAGTTGAGGTCAACTAGCCGGGTTTACTGTTCTTTAATTCGTCGAGATGGTGTTGGTGTTCCATGTACTTTCATTAGTACTATATTGAGACCAGTCAATAACATGACTAATTCGACTGTCTGCTTTACTGAACGAACTCTAATGCTCTATTAGTCGCTTGGTTGAGACAAAGGTTCTGCCCTAAAAGTGTCCTACTGGACCGGGTAAACAAAGGTGATGTCCACTTGCTACTTCTAGAGCAGTAGAGTGAGTGAAGTGAACTGACAGTCGACTGAACTTAGCGATAGATTGAGTGAGCACAGCAACCTATCTGATTGTGCTTGAAGTTAACAGACTTGATTAGTAGTCTCGGGCCCAAGTTCTCTACTAGAGACGGGTGATTTTGCCGCTGACGAATTCGAGGTGAAACTGATCTCTCAGTCAGCTAGTTAGCTTTTCTCAGTCAATCTGTCGTGCTTGAGGTTCAGGTACATTCATTGGGGAGGAATATAGGATTTGTTCATAAGATTTCCCTTCATAAACTGACTTGATTGATGCAACTTGGATATGAGACCACAAAACGGAATGTTTTTCTTTCTATTTCGACAACTGGAACAAAAGAATAAGAGCTGGTTTAGGGGCTAACTGCTATGACTATGACAAGAACAAGGGAACCACTAGAGTAATTAGTTTGATTGGCCAACTACACCTAAGATGACTGAGAACAAGGCAGGGGAACTACCCGATCAAAGAGTCTTCCTTCTGCGCCCGGTTCACTCCCTAGGATTGAGGTTGATTGGCTTGTTCAAGGCAAGGTACCAAATGAGAAGCAGCACTTCCACTGCTAGGACTCTTCACACAAGACAAGACGGTTGGGCTGACCCAAGGGATCAATCAACTGGGACTTCTTCCTCTCGTTCTCTTCTTATTGGATTCTTCTCATTCCACTTTGAAATAGGAACACCAACAACAAGAAGATGGCGCACGCGGGTGCTAGTATAAATGCTGCACCTCTAGTGGTTTCCTCCGACGAAGCTGCCTTTGTTTTTGATGCCGAAGCTGTCGATGTTGTTTCTTTGGTGACCTTTCCCCGTTCCACAGTGGGCTAGCCTCAATAGAAATTCTATTGCCACTTTCTGTAGTGAGAAAAGCTCTTTGATAGGCTTTCACGCCAATTCAGTACTCGTAATCAACGACTTCAATAAAAGGGCCGAAACCTGGCCTAGGATCAAAAAACCTAAACACAGAAGAAGCGCCTTCAAGCTTAGCCCGCTCACTCCTACCCGTTCAGTCCTAGCTGTCTGTCCTTGCTTGGCTTGCCTGCCTGGTTCTTCCTGTTGATTCGGGAGACCTCAGAACTACAGACCCGGCTTATTAGCGTGCCTATCTATTTTTTTACTTCGAAGAATTTGTTCGAGAAGCTTCCGTGCCTATCTAGTTAGTTAGTCAGTCCTTTCCCGGTTCCTAGACCGTGGGCCGGGTCACTCCACCACACCAATCAAGTTCCCAAGCGCCTGAAAGCCAACCTTGGTCACTCCGACCCAGACCCCGCCTCTACAAGCCTTTCTCATTTCACATATACGGAATTTCGGCTATGACCAATGCCCCATTTGTAGAAGTTACTTCTTACTATGAGAAACGTCAAACAATACATTAGGAAAAAGATTGAAAGCCGTCATCCTGGATCTAGTCAAAAGTGATCCTTTCTTTGTATTCCCTGGGGAGTTCCCCACTCCGCTAACGCTATGACGTAGAAGTGACTCCTGCACTATACGGCTACGCTCTAACGCTTGACCTTAACCAGTTCAATGTAACGTGAAAACGCCATGGAGACTTTGACTGCCAAGTCCGCCCTCCTTCGTCTACTTTATTCTACCATATATGTCCTACAACTTGTTTCCCCAATTCTTTTCTAGTTCTTTTTTCTGTGATACACGGAACGTGCAAGCCAGGAACGACGAAATAGATAGCCTAGTTGAATAGTGGAATCTAATACCAAATTGTTAAACTTGTGACGTAACATGAAACCTATTCATAACATCTTTGAACTCTTCCTGCCTCTCCCACTTGTTATCAAAGTAGGTATTGACCCTTTCCTGAACCAGAATGTTTCTGGCACAACAGAAGAAGATAAGTGGTTTGACTTTAGAAGTCAAAGTCTAATTCCAAAGAAAGACTGTTCTCTGCTGACCGAAACTGACGCCACTACATTTCCAAGATTCTACATTCCCGATAATAGGCTATCTGTTCCTTGATCTCTAAGATATTTCATATCAAAGAGAAAGAAGCCACTCAGTCATAAGGAGAACAGTTCCTTTCTATGAAGTAATTCCTTCAGTTCCACTACTAAGGTACTTACTATGAGATAGAAAGGCCCAACCATTCCTTTAGATAATCAATACCTAATAGACTCCCCATTTCTTTGTCTTAACCCCGCCAACGCGAGATCTTTATTCTTCGTGATATCCAGTAGCCGGGAATCAATCTATCCTTCCTGCCCTTGAGCGGGCCTCAAGACGACCGATACCTTTGAAACCAAATAGCGAGGTAAAAGGAAAAGCAGCACACGCAGGCAAGAACTTCTACAACCATCTTAGCTGTCAGGCTTGACCCGCTGCTTGAGAGCCTCTTTCAAACCAGTGATTATCTGAGTTGAAAACCTCACCTCGGTTAAAAGAGGTCGATTGTGCGAGAGTAGGAGTAGAGATCGATAATGCGACAGTATCCAGATCAACAGCAGATTTCTTGCAAACAAGCAATTCGCACAGTTACATTAGCCTTTACAGATGCTTCCATCAAAAGAATGAAATGATTGGGTAGACAGACTGCACTTATGAATGGTTTCATTGCCACAGCATGGAATGTTAGCAGTCGCAATCCCGATACCAAGACCTGTGAAATAGCGGACGCTTCCCCGATACAGTCAAGTAGACCACGACCGGACGGTTCCGACATTAGAGAGGTTGGATTAGCTTAGTTGAGCCGAGTCCCCATAGCCAAAAGGGTTTAATTAGAATCTTGGAAGTCCTAGTTGGGCTACTTTCTCAAGAGATCAATTCTCAGGCCATGTTCACTAATGAAAAACAGGAGTTCTGGGCCTAGGGAATCCACTTAGTGCTCTCTTTAACATTGGTTTCAGAGCCCAAACCATGCCATTTAAGCAAACTTCCTATTATTCTCGCTTTGACGCCATCCAATCCATGCTTTCCCCCTACTGCCATCCGCCCTTCCACCCTACTAGCGCTACTAAGCTCGGAAGCCAACTCACTTATCGAGCTAAGAGCACACTAAAGAACGCTTATTGACTGGAACAAATTAAATCCCATGGGGAAGAATATCTTGGTCCAACCCGAAAGGAAAGCACCGGGAGAGTACACGGTTTTGCACGTGGAATTAATAATATAATAGTCATCAAGAATCGTCTTCTTACTCTACTAGATACAATCCCCTAGAAGAGGCCTAACTAGAGTGAGGCCTGGCCGAAGGTTTACTCACAAGGCAAGGTTCTCTCGTGTTTTAGACAGGAATCAGGGGCTTCTGGAAGGTTTAAACAGGGTTTCAGGGGGAGGAATAAGAATCCCGATTTTGAAGACAAAGATCGAGTTGATTGGGAGCTGACTGGTCTCTCGAATGGAGCTTTTGATCGCCTAGCACCGGGCAGGGGGAATCACCATTGATCTTATCTTACGGAATAACATCGACCGACCTGGGTTCACCTTCCTTCTTTCCTTGCTCGTATGGCCAGCCACTAGATGGCTAGGATCGAGAACGGATCAATTCGGAGATGGAAATAGATATGGCGAAGAGGAGTAGCACCTGGTGGTACAGATGGTTCTGCAGACGGGAGTTCGCAGATATTGGGTCACTGCTACCAGCTGCTTCCCCAGAGGGATGTGTATTTGCTGTCCTCTGCTAGGATGCCGCCAGGGGAGAAATAGATGCTTCTGAGTTCCTTGTTCTGGTCCTTGGATCAAATAGGTTCTTTGCCGGCTCGTACTCCCTTCCATCTGTTGGGGTCACCAGGCAAGCCATTGGAAAGAGTAGTTCCACATTTCAGTCTAATTCCGTTCCATTAGGGGAATCACTCGGTCAAGTATCACTCGGTCAAGTACTGGTTCATAGCTTCCGTCATTCGATGGCTCGAATCCAGTACGAGCGCCCATTACTTGGTGCTTGGCTAGCAGAAAAAGCTGGGGCTTAAACAAAGAGATTTCAATCAACGATATGGCTGCCTTTGGATCTACTCAATGGTTGGTTGGGCCTAGAGCGCTTGAATCCGGATCCCAGGGCCTGAACTCCCTGGTTTTGAACGAGACGGGGAACGAATAGACATGGGAATTTGCTCAGCTGGGACTTCCTTCGCTTCTGATGGGTCGGATGAATGGAAACGAGATGGGGAGCAGATGAGAGGGGATCAGAGCCAGCTCACTTCATTCCTTTTGATCGGGTTCGGATGAACTTGATTGGGAAAGAGATGGCCGGGCTTTGGAAGAAAAGGACCGCCATCATCCAGAGGAGAGATATCCTGGTACTGGCGACTAGGTCTTTATGCAGGCAGCTAGCTATGGGGTCACCAGCTAGAGGTGATGACTCGGATTTGAGTGCAATAGATGTTCTGCGAATGGCTTTTGGTTGGTCACTAGGAGTTGAATACCTAGATTGTCTGGTGAAGTCGAAGGACCAGGAGAGCTAGGAAGGTAGTTCCTGTTAGATGCTGCCCAGGAGAAACAGAAAAGGAATAGGATTCCACTGGATCGGGTGAGAGACAAAGAGAAGACCCGTCTCTTACTCGCCGGTTGAAGGCTCTGAACGAAGAGACATGGATTTATTTCATGCTGCCAGTGAGCGTCTTAGCAGCATACTTGCTTCCCCTTGAGGGATAGAGAGACAGGTGTGACTTTCTTTCCTTGGTCGAAGGCAAGCCGGAGCCATTACTATACAAGGAGCGCGCCTTACTCTTTGAGGGGCCTTCCGTTGCTTGTTCCGTATCTTGCTGGATATCAAACATTCACTGAGAATTGGCTGCCTTACGGACCAAATCCTTCCTTCTAATCTTATTGTACCGGGCGGAGCACTCTGGGGAAGCCCAGTCTTAAGAAAAAATAGAATATCAAATGGGATAATTTTTTAGTTTTCTCTTTATTTAGTTGACAAAGTCTTCGGCGAAGGCTGTCGTACTGCAAAAAGGTTAGCATCTGGTAACTCCGCATCCTCCCCCTTTTGAGCTTCCCCATTTTGTAGTCGGGAAAGATAATAAACTACCACATGACTTCGTCCTGGTCTTGTTATGATTTTCAAATGGAATGACTTCTAAGGAATTGGTTTATTGGACTTTGAATGCTGCCTGGCAGCGGAGCGGATGGAAGAGAAAGAAAAGGAGGTGGGCCAGCAGAGGAACTTGAGAATGAGATGTTTGGTTCTTCTCCGGGGTCATTGGATAAGGTGAAAGGCTAGCTTTTGAATCACTGGTTCCTGGTTCAGATGCTGCTGCGTCCGGTTCCGGTGCCATAGATGTTCCTAGTCCGGGCTCTGTGGATGGCAATAAGATAAATCCTGGTTATTCGCGGCATTAAGGGGGGATGTAGGTGGGTCAGTAGTTCCCCTTCGAAGGTCCTAGTTCCTGTTCCGGGTGAGGGCTTCGGTCTATGGGAAGCATAAGTCCTGTTAAAGCGCTCCTCTGGTTAGTGTAGGTACTACTGCTAGTCAAAACTCTTGCTAATAAGGCGTAAGAAGGCTTTCCGTTCGATGGAATCCCGTCCTTCCTTTTAGAGATACGATAACGATTCCCTTCCAGTGCTATCTAGTAAACTCTTATCTGAAAGTACTTTTCCTTCTCTTTGTCAAGCAAGGAATAACCAGCCTGAGGGAAGTATTCGTTAAGCAAATCCGCAAGCAAATAGGGAAAGCAGTTAAATAGGGGAATAGAAGCAGTCAAATGTATGTTTCAATCAGGCGGAAAGAAAGTGAAAAAGAAAAAGAAAACCAATAATAGCAGATAGCTAAAAATGCCTAATAGAAGGGAGCTCAGGGCCGGGAAAGCTTCTATCCTTATGAAACTAATAGGAATGGAGGACGGGAATCAACTAGAGTAATCAAAGCCTTCTCCCTTCATTCCACACGTACCTGTTCTTCCTTCTAGATGGCGAGATGCACTGCCTTATCTTTTTCTTTCATATTATCCAGTGGATAGGTTGACGTGACACCTTACTACATTAATTCATCACAGACTCAAGTGGAAGATCAAACGCGGGATTGGACGGATGGCACCTTCCTTCATACAGGATCGATTTCTCGATCAAGTGTTGTCTCGCCTATGGGTGAAATCACTAAAGCCTATTTCCCCAAAAGAGGCATCAAATTTCGAGAAAGATTTGTCTCATATAGCGGGAAAACCAGTCAACATGAATTTCCCTTATAGCAACATGTCAGAAATGGAAAACTTTGATCTCGTCATGGCCAAAGTCACTACTTTACTTTTTCGCATCTTTCAGGGGTCGTTCCTTAAGGGAAATCGAGTTTAGGCCAAAATCACGGGGGTTTGATCAATGATGTAAGTTTCGCACATAGGTGGGAAAAACCTTCTCCTGACTAACCGGACCAATGCATGGAGAGAGTCTTCTGCTCTGATCATGCCACAGAAGAACTACTCTACTATGGAAACTTGACCTAAGCTACTCTTTCTTCCTGGCAAACTACTCCGGGGACTAGAGCAAGGGTGGTGGGCGGGATAGGCTAGGCTGAAGACGGAGTAGCATCAGTCAACTTCCTTTCTTTGACCATACCATAGGATCAATTGTAAAAAAGTATGCCGCGCCATGAGCATCTACGCTGCCTGAAAGAAGGAAAGAGCCTACCCCACATCTCTTTATCCAGAATGGTGTAACTAACGGGCCTGTGTAACTCATTCATCACGGTTGACGGGGCAATCCTTCCTAGGAGAGTGTGCTACTCCTTCCTAAGCCTTTTTGGAGTGAACTATAGTGGGTTGCGTTCTCGCTTCGTGTGCTTTTATCGCTAACAAGTCATTTCCTACCTTTTGATCCCAAAAAGTGTAAAGAAAATAAAGATTGGGCTATTCTGTAGCGTACTTTCTCGATTGAATTGCCATCAAATCGTAGACAAATTCTTACACATCGTGAGAGCTAGTCATTGGCTTCGTTAGCCGACTATATTAAAGAAATTGGATATCTGCCCAGACATTGTGAAAGATTTCATAGATAAGGTTGCCCTCTATCTATCTGAATGATACCTCTTGTGATGGTGCTACATCTCGCATGTACTTTCTTTTGACCTCACCTACCGCCTATGCCTGGGGTAAAGATCTAAGTTCTGGTCACATACTCGTTTTCACACATACGTTTTGAAAAGTTCTCCTAATAGCATTCGACGAAACGACAACTATTGCAGGGTATTATGGTAAAAAAAAAAGCTTCATCCGCGGGTATTAGGACAACATAAATCTGTGACTGACGACATTGATGAATCGAACCTATAGCAATGGCGCTCTCCTTGCCTGCCCCATCCGCCCTTAGTCAGCTAACCAAGAATCAAAGGAATTTGCCCTTTCATCCGAATTTTCCTTCTGAGATTGGTTTTCCCTCCCTGACTCTGGGCTGGGTCGAGATCTTGGTCCATGGGCCCATTCTCAATTAGTCTTCCTGGACTATGTTTCTTACACCCGAACCACCCCTGCTAGCATAAAAATAAGAAAGTTCGGGCAGCGAGTCACATGTTGGAATGTCAGGATGTGGAATTTAGTTATTGAGATTAGATTAGTGATTAGTCACACCTACCGTCACCTATATTGGTCAGGTTAAGCAGCTAACTTCGCCCCAAGAGACTAGGAGAGTTGCATGTGATCAATTGTAAACAAGCTCTTGTACACCCATCTTCAAAGCCCGTCCCAATGTTGATAAGGCTTCAAGAGCAGTTGCTAAGGAAGTGAAGTAAAAATACGCTAGTTAATCTGAGGTATGAGAGAGAAGCACTGCTAGGGTTTCTGGTTTTGTGATGGGCGAGCGTTCGACAGGGGGTTCTTTTTCGACGGAAGAGGTTGATCTGTTGCTTCGGAGTAAGAAGAAGGTCAAAATGGCGGGGATTTCTTCGCCTTTGCGAGCAGATGCGGTTATGGAGGATAGTGCTCCTCTTAATTCGAATGGTGGAGTTAGCTGGTTCCGAAGCACAATCTGAGGTTCCTAGGGAGTCGTATTTGTCGAAGTTGACTAAGTTTGAGTTGAATTCTACTGAATTGGATGGAGATTGTGATTTGGAGAGTAAGGATAGTGATTCTGCTGATGATTCTGATTCGGATGATGAGATCGCTGGGGATTTTGCCGAGGTTAGGGTTTCTCTGTCTAAAGAGGAGAAACGGCGGTTAAGGTTACCATGGTGGAATGCGCTGATTGTGAAATTGTTAGGTAAGTCCGTTAGCTTTCCGTTTATATGTGATCGTTTACAGCAGATGTGGGGAGCTATGGGAGATGTGAAGGTTGTGGATCTGGGATCGGATTTCTTTTTGGTAAGGCTTTCCAATAGAGATGATTATGATCGTGTGCTTTTTGATGGTCCCTGGGTTATTGCAGGGCATTATTTGTCTATTCGGAAATGGCGTCTAGAATTTCGTCCCTCGGAGGCGTCTATATCCACCATTGCTGCGTGGGTGCGTTTGCCTGAAATTCTGATTGAATACTTTGATGAGGAAATCTTGAAGAAAGTTGGTAATATCATTGGACGTACGATTAAAGTGGATTTGGATACAATTCTGGTGAAGAGAGGGAAGTTTGCGCGTTTATGTGTTGAAATTGACCTTCGGAAACCTTTGCGTTCGAGAGTCTTGATTGGTTCGCGATGGCAGCGTGTGGAGTATGAAGGTATACATTTTTTTTTGTTTTTCATGTGGACGTTTTGATCTATGGGCTTTCTTTATTTAGTAAGGAGCTTTGTTAAAGAGATCGGAGAGGGGATATACTTGTAACAACAAAAGAAAAAAGGTTCTCTTTTGAAGCAATGGGGTGAATTCTGAATTCAAGAGGATTAGATTAGTTGTTTACTTTTATAGAAGCTAAGGCAAGAAGTAAATCGCTTTCAGTATCTCTTGCTTCTTTGGTTAGTTCAGTACGAGTGGCAGGCACAAACTAGCACAGGCAATATATATATATAATAATAAACCGGCGATTGAAGTAATAAAGTCAAGCTTTTGCCAGAGGATGAGTCTTTCAAGTATCGGTAGCATTCCCTTTATCAAAGTCTAGTACGCTACGGACTGTCTGAAAGTGAAAGGCATCATTGGTAGGCGGCCAAGCGAACATTCCTGTGTGATTAGGGATAGGTAGGCGCAGTTAATCGACAATAGGGCAATTCGTTAATAGATATCTGTATAATGACTACCTCTTCTGAAGCCATACCGCGAATCTCTTGTCTTCTGGTAAACGGTCGGAATCAGTCCACGTTAAAAAAGCCTTCTTTTAAAGAGATCCCTTCCATCGGTCTGCCCTGTCTCAATCGGTCGAGCTGTCGTCCTGTATCGGTAGAAACTCTATCAATCGGTCTGGTCTGATCTTTCCATTCCCGGCCACATCTGTTCTATTTAGCCAATCCCTTGCTGCTTGCTTCACCCCGCCCTGCCTGGTCATCGGTCGTACCCTATCGTCGAATCTGGAATCGAATCTGTGTCGGCATCTGTCCCACTGGCTGTTGAAGGTGCTGGCTGATGAAAGACATCCCTAGAATGCCCCCCTTTCGTGCCTATCTCACTTGTTTACAGCTCTTATGGGTCTTTTAACGCTGCTTTCACATGATGCAATATCTGGGTCTCCTAGACCTGCTCTCTTGCCCAAGCCTCATAGCATTCATATTCCAAGCACTAAGTATTCCCTACCTACTCAAATGCGTCAATTCGCCTATCTGTACTCTTTCCCTCGCATAGAGAGCTCTAGTAGTTCTTGGCAGGAGGGAACTAATACCGTAGATAAGGGTCATTGCTATTTGCTCTCCCACTACACTAGCACTTAAGAGACTATCTTAGCCGAATCACAATAAGGAATCTCCAAAGCAGTACTGCGGTACCAGTCCACGACTACCATTTATGTAACTGAACTTCCCTGCCCCCTGTCCACTTAGTCTCCTTTTCGGACTTCAAGAGCATTGAGTAAAGGGAGGCACGGGGGCGGGAAGATATACTCATTCAAAGGGAAAGCACACCCCTCTATTTATTCTCACAAACAAGAAGAAGAGCTAGTGGAATGGACCCTTTCCTCATGCCAGTGGGGGAAAGAAAAGAGGCCCACTACGAGAGGAGAGAGTGATTCAGCTGCTAACAAGCGTAGGTTTTTCATTAAATGAATGGTTATTCGGGAAACGTCTGTTGATGAGGAGGTTATACATAGTTAAAAAAGGAAACCTGGGGGCGGATTCCACCTGGGCTCCGTTCGAAGAGACGAATAATGGTCCTTCTCTCTCACATGCTCCTTCCCATGAGCAACTCGGTTGGTTTCGTGAACGAGAGCGCTGATCACCCTCACGCGGGAAGATGAACATTGAGAGGGCTGAAAGGGGGATGTAGATGTTGATTTTGGAGGTCTTAGTTATAATGTCATCGACACGGTTGAGGCTTCTCCTTTTCTTTGGTCCCAACATGACCGACCAAGCATAACGACCGCAAAAGGTACAGCCGGAGAATTCATCTCCAAGTCAACAGCATGTCGGACAGGTCCTGAGGAGGATATAGCCGAGTGAGTCTCAGACTTGTTCTCCCTTTGGAACTTTCTGGCTAATGACCTGTCGAGGACTCTTCAGTCAAGCGCATCCGAGCAACGAAGGTTGAGCTCCAGAATTCAAACAAGAATGGGGGTGTGAGATCAAAGTGAGACATGGATCGTGTGTTATAATAGGTGACCAGGCCAAGGGATGCTGTCGGAATCGCCCGGTTAAGTCGGACGCAGTGACTCACTTTTAACCAACAAAGCACTTATTTCCTGCTCTTCCTGTTTGGCCAAGATGTGTTAAATGGAACCTTCTTCAAAAATTTCTCTAAAGATGGAGAATGGGACTACTGGTCTGCTGCTTTGACTTTTTCCAACTACTGTGACGAAAGAAAGCAAGGAAAATCTGCTTCTTGCAGGTCCCAATTAGCGGGTAATAAAATTATATTCCTCCAGTCCGGAAGCACTCAAGGCTCTCCTCTTGTCCATCTATTCCATCCTCAGGGGCAGGAGTAATGAACTTCATTGATTCCTCCTACACCCCACCTATCCGCTCGCCTCGAACCAATGCGAGCCTTCTTTTCTTTGTCTCCCAGTGCCTGGAAAGGCAATGCCTTCGAGGCCAACCTCGATAGAAGCACCAACCGGAGAAGCAGCAGAGAATGGAAGTCCCTCTATTGAGTCTAGCTACAGACTCTTTCTTACTGGCTACCTGAGATAATAGACTCCTTGGATGCTAGCCACTCTAGCTACCCTAGCGACTAGCTTCCTTGTTTGTATAGGGTACTTGCCCGGGCTACTACTTAGGCGTTTAGCTGCTACTGACTCGGTAACTGATTGACTAGTAGTTACTTGCTCCAGTCCTTCAACAGCCAACTTCAATGAATCTGTACGGACCTTAACTTGGGAAACAAAGGACAAACAGTTCCGTACTGATCCTTTTAGTCACTCACTTCTTTTCTTTAGAGGAGCGGAAAAAGAGGCTTGGAAAGCAGATACGAAAGTCAGAGGCTTACAGTGGCTTAAAAAAAAAAGGATAATACCACTACAAACGGACGTGACTCCGATGGAATATAGTCCGCAAAAAGGGCAGAAACTAAAGGATATCACCGAGGGAAAGGACAAACAAACAGAAGTGACTCCGCTAAAGTCTATAACTTGAGCTAAAGGAAGGAAGTAAAGACTTAGACTCAAAGAGGGCAGAGGGCTTGAAGGAAGGGAGGATAGAGACCCACTTTCTTCGCTTCGTTCAAGGAGACATAAAAAGAAAACTAGAATGAGTGGGGCTAAACCAACGGGTTGAGCTAGAAAGAACTGCCTTAGAAACTAAATACATACGGCAGCGGACCCGGGCTTGAGACCGAGGGGTACTTAAATCAATGGGTGTTAGCGGCTAGCTACCTTGTTGGATTAGTTACTTGCTATAACCCTAGTAGCTGGCTCTAGCCCTTCGAACTGCAACTGCTTCAGCAGGAGCTAACAACTCCTTACTGCCCGGGCATTGCTTTAGCTACCAACTACTTACCGGCTTGGCCGAGCTCATAGCGCTTAGGATACCTTCAATGACTCGGCTAAGAAACTTCGGATTCCCTATAGAGGGGGAGGAGAAGGAAAAGGGTTGGGTATATTTAGTAGACAGCTAGCTTCGTTGCTTTAGCAGCTACTGACTCCTTAATGACCGGACTGTTGGATTAGGTACTTGACCTGGCTACTAAACCTTAGAACTAAAGCTGATACCGATTACTAGATAACTGAGCTCCTTACTAGCTATAAAGGAGCTGGCTATAAACCGGAGAACTTCTAGCCGGAGCTAGAAACAAACTTCTTACTTGCCTTGCTCGAGCTCTGGTTCTTGCCGCAGCTACCTTGACTGTGACTCTACCCGGAACCCGGGGAGGAAACCCCGTCTTTTTGTCCTCAAAAGTCAATCCCAAGTATGCTTTGTGACTGGATCTAGAAGAAGCTGCCTTCACTGACTCTTCTAAAAACCAAACCCTTGGCTTGCTTCCCTATGGATTGTTAGCGGAGAGAAGAGGGGATTAAGGTAGAGGAGTTGTCTTAGTAGACAACTAGCTTCGTTGCTTTAGCAGCTTCAGCCGTAGCTGCCAACAACTCCTTACTCGCTCTAGTCGCAGCTAACAACTAATTGAACGAACTCCATTAGTAGAATAGAATGGATCTAGCCCATCAGCAGCTACAAACTTGTTACTAGCTCTCAACTCCTTACTGACAGGGCAGCTGTATTAGTAACGAGCTCTGGCCCTGGCTTTGGTTCTTAGACTGAAGCTGCGCTATGCCTTCGTTTCGGCGTTTAGCTTCAGCCCAGTGACACATCTTTCAAGACTAGAACAGCAGATGATGTAGCGATCGCTGATTCGTCTTATACCTTGACTTTGCAATTCAGCCACTAACAACTCCTTCACTTGTCAATTCAGTGCCTCCTCATTTTCTTTCACACTTTCAATGAAGACTTCCCGCTAACTAACCTTTAATAGCTTCGCTATCCTAGCTTGCCAACTCCTAGCTACTAGAGCTTTTAGCTCCCACTTTTTACTCTTGCAAGCGATCTATAAAAAGATATCCACAGTTGTATCCACTGTTAGGTCTTGCTTTTCCTTCATATTCTTCTTTCCCATCTGGATGGGATTGGGAAGCTATTAGTGAGTTCTCTGAGCAGGGAATGGTAGTTCCTATGATAGGGTCGCTTGTAGTTCCTTCTTCTTCTCAGTCCGGATGGGGCTTTGAAACTATGCATTCTCCGATGAGGCTCTTTCGTTAGGAGTTTCATTCCTTGTTCTTAGCCTTCCGAAGGGGACTACTCTTGTTAGGGGACTTTTGCGTAAGCAATTAGGCCTATACTTGGTCACTCGCGGGCAAGCAATGAGAGATCTGGGTGCCGGTAGCTTCTCCGATCCGCGAGTTTAGTTCCTAGTAGAATCTTTTCAGACTCATCCACTGGCTTTTGACTTTTAATTCCACAATTGGATGGATTCTAGTTAGCCTTTAGAAACTCTTATCAAGCCAAAAACTGGCTTTGAAGATTGCTTTCGTAAAGGGTTATGTTGATGCAGTAGCAAAGACTACCTTATCCCATCATAATTTTTAAATTATACCCTTCATGATCTGACTAAGATTACCGGCCTCATAGTTTTTCATACCAAAAGCCTCCAGCTGATCACAAAGGTTCTTCACCTTAATATAGTAAGAAGAAAGAGCCCCAACTACCCCGCTTCAAGCCTTGTTGTTCAGTCTCCAGGCACTAACGCTTACTTGCGGTCGCATGTTCATTAACTTCCCTCAAAGTAAGCCATGCCTTTCTTGGGTCTGTAATGCCCCCATATATGGGGGCGCATCTCATCAGCTACAGACACTATGATCGCATGCATAGCCCTACCAGACCAGAACAATAGCTTCTTACTCGCCACATCCTCCGGTTCACCTTCCGCACCACTAAAAATTATCCAACATTCCTGGCCCATCAAGAAGCACTTTACCTCTTCACTCCAATTTACATAATTTTCGCCATGTTGGAGTGAACGACACACAATCGACAAGCCAGACATTATTTCCAATGCAAAAAAAAAAAAAAGAATTTGACAATCTGATTCTGGAGGAGAATACATGTCCACGAAATTTTCTCAATATCTTATTTCCAGAGGCATTGTTCATCAGGGATCTTGTGCGTATTGTAAAACCCAAGTTGTGTGTAGGATTATTTTGTTGGATAGATTAGTAATTAAATTAATTTATATGGGTCATTTATTAATATCAAAGAATTAGTTATGAGATGGCATTATATTTTCTATTACTTAGATGGGTAATTTTGTAACTTTGAGAAATTAGGTTAATAAGCCCACCTATATATTGTGGCTTTAAGTCTTGGGAAACAAACAAAACAGAGGCTAGGAATTGCTCCATAGGCGGCTAGGGTTTGAGAAGGTAAAAGAAAAAAAAAAGAAGAGAAAAAGAGAAGAGAGGTTCAAGTGAGGCTACAATAGGGATTGGAGGCAGCACGTTGGTGATTTTGGGACACCCATTGGTTAAGGTAAAATCTATCTTTACTGTTAATTATTAAGTTTATGTTGAGGAATTTAACAATCAATGCATTAAGGGGATTTGGAAGATCTATAGGTGCCTACTTAGGTTTTGAGAATTGGGTGCAATGTGTAAGTGTAACTTTGGGTGGGTAATAGAAACAATGGAGTTTGTATCATGGGTAAGGGTGTGTTTGGCTATAAAGTTGGGCTGAATGGTTTGATCTCTTGGATATTAAAGCAATACATTAATCTAATATGGTGAGGCTTTTGTGGGTATATGTAACATGTAAAAAAATATTAATTTATTTGAGGTTTTATTTATTAGGTTTGTGAGATTGAAGTGGTGAAGCTGGGTGTTTGGAGTTGGTGTTGGAGTGTTATTTTAGCTGTTTGAGGTAAGTAACCCTCTATCACTGTTGGTTTATTTTTATTCCTATCGAATCGTTTAAAATCGTAAATATATATTTATAGCCTTCGTGTTCTCTTAAATAAAACATGGGTCAAGTATAAAACAACATCGAATATTATTATGAAAGTTATTTGAATATTTTGTAAAACTATTCTGAAAATTGTACCAAATGTTTATTCCGAAAATATCGAATATTTTATTTGAAAGTTGTGTATTTTTTGAATTTTGAACATCACTCTAGTCTGACTATGATTTGGACCCTAGCCAATGGGGGTTATTTATTGGCACAGAAACTAGTTTCTTTTGGGGCTTTACCACCGGCCTATGTGTGGTTCTGGGCCTTGTCACGGGCTAAGTGACCGTAGTCATTAAGACTTGGGTTTTGTGAATCGAATAATTGAACTATCTGAATATCGAACCATCGATTTGAACAACGAATTACTTTGAGTTATCACATTGGCTTTTCGTTTAAAACGTATTGTACATTGTTTATTTTTAGCTATGAAACCATCTTACAAATAATTGTTCATTTATTGAACTGTTGAAAAATTATATTTATTGGTCATCGATTTATTTATTTATTTTTGTATACTTGATCCAGCTAGCAGTGATGGTTGGTTATTTACTGGGCTGTCTGGCTTACCCTTATTTTATTTTTCAGATTCTGAGGAGTAGAGCTGCGCGGGTTTTTCACTTGTGGGAGTGCCGAGAGTAGGACTATGATTTAAGTATTTGGATCATTATTATTATTATTATTTTATTAGTGGACTTGGTGGACAATTTCATATGATAAGAATTGTCTATTTGTATGGTTTTTAGCATTATGATATTAAAGGATTTAATTTGAGTATTTTATATTGTTGGTTATGTGTTGGACTCTTAGCCTTGCATGCTCACCTAAATGAGTGTGCGGCGTTGTCACGGAGCTTGGGGCGTGACAATTTTATGGTATCAGAGCCAGGTTGTAATTTTAAAAGTTGGTATAGAATAGTGGTGAGATTGGGTAGATGTAGGATTGGGAACGCTTATAATTTGGTAAAATGTTAATTTTATTTACGTGCTATAGGGACTTGAGAATAGAATAAGATGAGGTTTTATTATTGATGCATATAGGTTGCAATGGAACATGAGGAGACATTGGCAAATATGGCTAGGAATACACGCTAGGGTCAAACGAATCGACGAACTGATAATAACAATCGGTGAGGGAATGTGACTAATATTGGTAGTGGTTCTCAAGCAGTCGGAGGAAATCAGGGGCAAGAGTTGAAGGAACAATTATAAAAGTTACTAGATAAGGGCTTTATTAGGCCTAGTGTTTCTCCTTGGGGCGTGCCCGTTTTATTTGTGAAAAAGAAGGATGGTAGTTTTTGCCTTTACATTGATTATAGAGGGTTGAACAAGGTGACAATTCGAAATAAATATCATTTGCCTAGGATAAATGACTCATTTGATCAATTGCAAGGATCACAAGTCTTTTCTAAGATTGACCTTCGTTCTAGATATCATCAGTTGAAGGTTAAAGCGAAAGATATACCTAAGACAGCCTTCCGAACTAGATATGGGCATTATGAATTTTTAGTGATGTCGTTTGGGTTGACCAATACGCCTGCAGCTTTTATGGATTATTTAAACCCTTTCTTAGATCAGTTTGTGGTAATTTTTATTTATGACATTCTTGTGTACTCAAAGTGTAAATAGCAGCACGAAGAACATCTGAGAATAGTGTTGCAGTTATTAAGGGAGAAGAAATTATTTGCTAAATTAAAGAAGTGTGAATTTTGGCTGGAGAGTGTATCATTTTTGAGTCATGTGATATTTGAAGACGGTGTCTGTTGACCCCAAGAAAGTGAGGCGGTGGTAGAGTGGAATAGGCCTACTAGTGTCACTGAAATTCGTAGTTTCTTGGGTTTAACAGGATATTATAGAAGGTTTGTTGAGGGTTTTTTCCGAATTTCTATGTCTTTGACTCGTTTAACACGGGGTTAAATTTGAATGGTCTGATGATTGTGAGAAGAGTTTCCAGGATCTAAAGAGTCGATTAGTGTGTGCTCCAGTACTTATAGTTCCGTCCGGAGATAAAGGTTTTACCATCTATAGTGATGCATCGAAGATGGGCTTGGGTTGTGTCCTGATGCAGAACGATAAAGTAGTGGCCTATGGGTCTAGGCAGTTCAAGCCATATGAGCAGATTATCCTACGCATGATTTGGAGTTGGCTACAGTGGTGTTTGCATTGAAAATCTAGAGGCACTAACTGTATGGGGTGAAATGTGAGATATTAATTGATCATAAAAGTCTGAAGTATATTTTCACTCAAAAAAGAATTGAATATGAGGCAAAGGCGATGGTTGGAGCTATTAAAGGACTATGATTTGACTATCAATTATCATCCAAGAAAAGCCAATGCAGTGGCTGATGCCTTGAGTAGAAAGACCCTGAGTAATTTGACTACCTTGATCACTGACCAAAAGAATATCTTGGAGGACTTGCAAAGGTTGAATATCAAGATTAGATGGCATAACCATGGAGTGCAGTGGGCAAACCTTAGAGTTCGACCCACATTGATTGATAGAATTAAAGATGCTCAGGGAAAAGATCCTCAGTTGCAAAAACTTAAGGCTGAAATGGAAATAGGGCTATAGATGGAATTTTGTATGCATAAAGATGGAACCTTGAGATTTGGAGAGAGTTTGTGTGTGCTTAATGATTTAGAGCTCAAGAAAGAAATCCTAAGAGAAGCTCACAGCTCAAGATATACGGTACACCCAGGAAGCACTAAAATGTATAAAGACTTGAAGATGAACTTTTGGTGGAATAATATGAAGAGGGAAATTGCTTAGTCTGTTGCTCAATGTTTGGTATGTCAACAAGTGAAAGTTAAATATCAGAGACCTGTAGGTAAGTTACAACCTCTTCCTATTCCCGAGTGGAAGTAGGAACATATTACCATGGATTTTGTGACGGGGTTGCTTAGGACCCAAGGTGGTAACAATGCTATTTGGGTTATGGTTGATCGATTGACCAAATCCGCTCACTTTCTAGCTTTTAAGGTAGGGTTCTCCTTAGAGAAGTTTGCAAATTTGTATATCAAGGAGATTGAGAAGTTGCATGGTATTCCGATGACCATAGTGTCTGATAAAGATAGCAGATTTGTATCTATGTTTTGGAGGAGTTTGCATACAGCTTTGGATACTAGTTTGAATTTTAGCACGACCTTTCATCCTCAAAGTGATGGACAGTCAAAGAGAACTATTCAGACTCTTGAAGACATGTTGAGGGCCTGTATTAATGATCTTGGAGGTTCTTGGGATGAGCATTTGGCCTTAGTGGAATTCTCTTATAATAATAGTTATCATGGGAGCATTCAGATGGCACCATATGAGGCTTTATATGGACGGAAGTGTGGATCACCTATTTGTTGGGATGATGTGGGCGAAAGGAAGTTATTAGGGCCTGAGATTGTGCAACAAACAGTGGACAAGATCAATCTTATTAGAGAGCGACTCCGCACTGCACAGAGTAGACAGAAAAGTTATGCAGATAATAGGAGACGCGATTTGGTGTTTGGGATTGGAGACCATGTGTTCCTTAAGATGTCTCCTATGAAAAGAGTAATGAGGTTTGGTGTTCGTGGTAAATTGAGTCCTAGATTTATTGGACCATTTGAGGTTTCAGATCGAATTGGAGAGGTAGCTTACAGACTTGCCCTACCATCTTTACTAGTTGGAGTTCATAATGTCTTCCATGTTTCGATATTGAGGAAGTATATATCGAATCCCAATCATGTGATTGATTATGTACCGTTGTAGTTTAAGGAGGATTTGACCTATGAAGAACACCCTGTAAGAATTGTTGATAAGAAGGAGCAGGTTTTGAGGCGTCGAGTCATCCACTATGTTAAGGTTCAATGGAGCAATCACTCGGAGAGAGAAGCTACTTGGGAACTTGAGGATGAAATGAGACAAAAGTATCCACAACTTTTTGAGACTACATGTATGTCAAATTTCGAGGACGAAATTTCTTTTAAGAGGGGAAGAATGTAAAACCCAAGTTGTGTGTAGGATTATTTTGTTGGATAGATTAGTAATTAAATTAATTTATATGGGTCATTTATTAATATCAAAGAATTAGTTATGAGATGGCATTATATTTTCTATTACTTAGATGGGTAATTTTGTAACTTTGAGAAATTAGGTTAATAAGCCCACCTATATATTGTGGCTTTAAGTCTTGGGAAACAAACAAAACAGAGGCTAGGAATTGCTCCATAGGCGGCTAGGGTTTGAGAAGGTAAAAGAAAAAAACAAAGAAGAGAAAAAGAGAAGAGAGGTTCAAGTGAGGCTACAATAGGGATTGGAGGCAGCACGTTGTGATTTTGGGACACCCATTGGTTAAGGTAAAATCTATCTTTACTGTTAATTATTAAGTTTATGTTGAGGAATTTAACAATCAATGCATTAAGGGGATTTGGAAGATCTATAGGTGCCTACTTAGGTTTTGAGAATTGGGTGCAATGTGTAAGTGTAACTTTGGGTGGGTAATAGAAACAATGGAGTTTGTATCATGGGTAAGGGTGTGTTTGGCTATAAAGTTGGGCTGAATGGTTTGATCTCTTGGATATTAAAGCAATACATTAATCTAATATGGTGAGGCTTTTGTGGGTATATGTAACATGTAAAAAAATATTAATTTATTTGAGGTTTTATTTATTAGGTTTGTGAGATTGAAGTGGTGAAGCTGGGTGTTTGGAGTTGGTGTTGGAGTGTTATTTTAGCTGTTTGAGGTAAGTAACCCTCTATCACTGTTGGTTTATTTTTATTCCTATCGAATCGTTTAAAATCGTAAATATATATTTATAGCCTTCGTGTTCTCTTAAATAAAACATGGGTCAAGTATAAAACAACATCGAATATTATTATGAAAGTTATTTGAATATTTTGTAAAACTATTCTGAAAATTGTACCAAATGTTTATTCCGAAAATATCGAATATTTTATTTGAAAGTTGTGTATTTTTTGAATTTTGAACATCACTCTAGTCTGACTATGATTTGGACCCTAGCCAATGGGGGTTATTTATTGGCACAGAAACTAGTTTCTTTTGGGGCTTTACCACCGGCCTATGTGTGGTTCTGGGCCTTGTCACGGGCTAAGTGACCGTAGTCATTAAGACTTGGGTTTTGTGAATCGAATAATTGAACTATCTGAATATCGAACCATCGATTTGAACAACGAATTACTTTGAGTTATCACATTGGCTTTTCGTTTAAAACGTATTGTACATTGTTTATTTTTAGCTATGAAACCATCTTACAAATAATTGTTCATTTATTGAACTGTTGAAAAATTATATTTATTGGTCATCGATTTATTTATTTATTTTTGTATACTTGATCCAGCTAGCAGTGATGGTTGGTTATTTACTGGGCTGTCTGGCTTACCCTTATTTTATTTTTCAGATTCTGAGGAGTAGAGCTGCGCGGGTTTTTCACTTGTGGGAGTGCCGAGAGTAGGACTATGATTTAAGTATTTGGATCATTATTATTATTATTATTTTATTAGTGGACTTGGTGGACAATTTCATATGATAAGAATTGTCTATTTGTATGGTTTTTAGCATTATGATATTAAAGGATTTAATTTGAGTATTTTATATTGTTGGTTATGTGTTGGACTCTTAGCCTTGCATGCTCACCTAAATGAGTGTGCGACGTTGTCACGGAGCT
>JAXFYN010000356.1:252500-260000 GCA_036172215.1 Camellia granthamiana | reverse complement strand
ATCAAAGATACAGGCAGGTGGATAACTAATAGCAGATAGCTCCGGGGTAGGGACTCGAATGAAATGAATAGCCCTAGGGGTTGACCTACTCCCCTTCCTTGGCGTTGGGGGGAGAACCGCTAATACCGAAAACGCTCATTGGTTGGTATTTCCTCGGGTCGGCCAATCCACATCGAATAAGAATGAAGCAAAGTTCGGTTGTTAAGGAGACATTTAATCGATTGCGGATGGAGGGTCTTGCATCGGCGCAGTTGTTGGCATTCGATTCATCTACTCGGCCCGATAGCAAGTGGCACATTCGATCTAACAACTCCTGATCTCGTTCATTTCTCTACATCTCGATCTCAAAGGTCGGTCAAGAAGCAAGCTTGCGAAAACAACAGAAGAGAATCCTCCCTTACTCGCCCAAAACTCACCCCGGGAATTCAAAGGCAGGTAGAGGAGGGCGGTAACGGATTTGATAGGGGTTGGTCCTCAATCAGAAGGAGAGGGTTGAACGGGAAGAGGAGGATCAAGGTAGCCATATGCGGATAATCGGAATATCCATGAGTGGATATGGGTAGGGCGCCTCTTTTATTCCTTCGCTTCGCTATCGATCCGATAGATTCCTACCAGAGAGGCAGGATAAATGAACACATCTGCTGGAACCAACTATCTATGCTTCTCGGGCGATAGCTCCCTCTCCGCCATAACATCCATTTATTCTCCCCTCTCCGGCACTAACGAGTGACGCTGCCTTTCAGACTTTCATATCCACGATTTATCTTATTAACGGAATACCAACTGAAGGGCGGGACAGAACCAACCCATGAAGGAACGAATGAAGGTGAAGAAGTGGTCGAGACCCTGTGAATTGATTGCTAACGATTTTTGTTTGTCTCAGAATGACCGGCTTTAGGAAAGGTTGCCCCAAACGAATGAGATAGATGGTCGGGTCGGGTCCATGCTTGCTTGAAAGGGAAGATCTTCCCACCCGGGTTCAAGTCCTGCTTCCGCATTGGGGATTTCGGCCATTTGTCTATACACGGCTTACCATTCCAAATCCTACACCTAAGACTGAAATGAGGATGAGATTTGGCTAAAGTCCGCAGATATGTGCCGATGACTTTTTCAGGTTTCCCACCCTAGTGAATTTTGTTCGCTAGATTCTGCAGCTATGTCCGTCCGGCGTGACTTTTTTTTTTGTTTTCAGGGCCTCTGCTTAGGGAAATAGAAATCCTAACTTCGCCATATATAGGTGGTGTGAATTCTGTCACTGTGATGTGGGTTCGCCTCAGTCAGAAGGGTTGGGATAGGGTTACCTGCTATGTGGGGTAACTCGCTTGAATCCATGGTCGATGAAAGTATTGGAACCGAAGCGAGGCGGGAAGGAAGGGGACAAGTGCATTAGAAGCTGCATTGCTCGGGTAGCCCATCCCCTACAGAAAGAAAAAAATCAATAAAGGAGGGATGTGTCGGCAGAAGCAGCTTTGAGCGATATCTCCTACTTTCTATCGCAAGCATTCATTCTTTTCCAGGAGAGGAGCAAGGGCCCAACATTCAATTGTTTGTTTCTTTCCGACTGCCTTTGATTAATAGCGATATCCGATAGAACGTGTGTTCTTGCTAGGAGAGGATAAATAGCGGAGAATGGCCAGATAGCAGCTGGTCACGCACCCACCCCCTTGCCCTTTATTTACGATATACGATCCACCCAGAAGGAAGGAAGTTATGTGCATCCAATCGATCGGACAGAGCAGTCGGTCGAGCTGCCATTGATAGGACTTCAGTCCAGGATCTAGCAAGCAGAACAGGCGGAGTTAGCTTCATTGATAATGTATGGCCCATGGGACCTAGTTGATTCCTTCATTCCTTCCAGCTGGCTGGGTGAGATGGGGCGAGCTATGCCTTTATGGGTTGGGGGTGGGCGGAAGAATGAAACCTTGAAAGGAAGGGGAATCCACTCGTCTATCTTCATTTCTTGATGTCTTTCTCGACCGACTGCTTGTTAAGCAAAAGCATTGAAGCTCGGAAAGAACCAAACAAATCTACTCGACTGATCCTTTTCTTGCAATCTTGATCTGATGGACCACAGTTTTAGCACGAGTTCAGTTCAGCCATCATTCCGATCAACGACACCTGTGTCTATCTACTTCCCACCCTCCATTAGCAAAATATCCAAATCAACGATGAGAACCAGGGTCTTTGGCTAACCGGTCTTAGGACTTTAGACACTCTCCTTTGGAATGGAAGTAATCTCGTAGATCCGAATCAATGAATCTATCTGGGCAGCACTCCCCTTTATCTCAGTTCGTTGTTAGCTTTTGAAGGAGTGGTTCCTAGAGGTTCAATGCTTCTAATTGTGGTGCGTGCCGGGTAATATCCTTTGAGTGAGCAAGCATCTGTTCCTTCCGGATACGACTTGTTTCTTTCCAAGTGCCAGCTTCCTTCCTTCCGAGACTTCCTTCCATATGGCGCTTCCTCATGCCGGAGCATCCTTTTCTAAAGACTCAACTGCCTCTGCTCGGATCAATGCTAATTCCGCTTCTTTTCCTGCTTCTGCACCTACTGGGAAGAATGGGCTAAAGCCCTGGGGGCAGCTGGGAGAGGGAAATAGGTGGAGCATTTCAAGGTAGGTCTTTTGCTGTTCCAACGAATCGAGTTGTCTACGATACCCAAGCATGCAAGCAAGTCTTCGGGAATGGAATCGCCTTGCCTCTCTTCGGTCTAATGGCCGCGGGAGGGGAAGGGCTTTAAGCCGAGTGCTTGCTTGCAAGAATCGACATTGAAAAGTCACTCTCAATCACAGCCTGAAGTGGGGGTACAAGGGAAAAGGTGATGTAAGTCCATTCTTTCTTGTATCATAGGTAAGGCAAAGCACTTTCTCTTAAGAATGCATCTGGTTCCATCTTTTCTTCTAACGTTGAATGGCATATTCCATCGCGAAAGATTCAATCCATCGTTCTCCTTTCCTACGGCTACCTTGTTACGAAAGTATGATCAGTGCAAGACTGAGGGGAAGAAATCGAACTGAACTAAATAACTGAACCTGGACAGACTGAAAACTAAGCCAGGCTGCCTATGTACCCTTTGTTAAGGGATAAAGTTATACACAGTTTTGCCTACATAAATTCGTTATGTACGGGTGTAATGATCGCCTATGATCCTACTTTGCTGGGCTTCTCCTACTAGACAAGCAAATTAAGGAAATGTGAACGAGTTCGCCGAAATACGAATAAGATCAGCGATGCCATCAAAAAGCGCAAGGGGCCACCCACCCTTTCCCCTTGCCCCTCTCCATTCCCTAAGGAACAAGAGGGCCCCACCTAGTCCCAAAAGTCCACTGGAATACGAATTCGATCAAAAATGCAATCATTATCATTAATGAATCAAAGAACTGAAAACATTTCCAATACCGACAGCAGCTCCCGCTGAAGCAATTGTAGCAGCTCTGGCACCCATTGATTTTGCACCCTCTAACATCTCGAGTTGAGAATTCTCGTCACACTTTTTCATTCACTATTTTATGTTATAGATTCCTCGTCGATTCTTCCCCTCCTTCCTTTTCTCTTGGGCATCTCACTTGGAATGCAAAGCTTTCGATCTTGTACTAATAAATTCGGTAGACTGAACACTAACCCAATCTGGAAAGTGGAGTAGAATCAATCAACCATATGGCCTTTAGGCATACCTTGAATCTAGCCTACAATCCTTTCGCACTTATATTAATAAATTAATAATTAGAAACGTGATCTTAAATATATACGATGATTATACGATGATAGCACCAAAAGAGCGGAGACTTTTACAAGGCCACCACTGGTTATTGCAAGAGCAGCACAGCAAAGAGAGTTCCAAAGGACGGTGAAGAAGGAAACCCCATGCCTTAGGTCAAGAAGATTAATCGCGGAACAGCTTTCATAGTGCTTTTTGTGGTCAATCCCTTTTCTGATTTGATCCCGAAGGCTGTGGGGGGGTGAAGGAATACACGAAAGCAGGTTTCAGAGCTTAAACCCGGGTCACCAGTTTCATTGGGTCACGAGTTGCCTATGCTAACTTCCTTGATGTTTAAGCCCCGGCGCCCTGGCTTCTTGGGTGAAGAGAACTTCTGTCTTCTTCTTAATATAATTAAACATTCTTTCCCTATCGCTTTTCCCACTCGCTGATAAGACTGACTTACTAATAGGATCGGAAGAACCGGAAGACTGACTGGTTGGCTCATATAGGACCACTACCAAGCCAGTAGCGAGCAAGAGAACCTTTCTTTTCTTTAGAACTAGGATGAACTAAAGTGACGTAAGGGAGAAGGGATGGATCAGCTAGAACTGCTTGTTGCACAGTTGATGATCGGATATAAGCAGATAGTTAATCCCTCTTTCAACGAGAGTTGCGGACCCTCTCTTACTTACTCTTAGTGCTGTGCGAGCCTCAGTTTCATTTCTTCTTCTTCTAAGGCAGCTAGCTAGGCCTGTTGGGAGCTCAGGATTGGACGAAACCTTGACGATTGGACTATCGAACAGCTGTTGGTGCCCTTGATTGCTGCGAGCCTTCATTGCTGAAACTGGACTGGCTAGGACCACTAGAGGGGACAGAATACCAGGACTAGTGACATCCGCTTCCCAATAGGAACACGGAACTGCAATAGCTGGGTTAGCTTCCCCTACTTCCTGAGCTTTCACAAAAGCCGTATTGGCAGAGTAAGACCCCTTCCTCACTAGGATCAACTAAAGCACCAGCAAGTGATTCGAAAGTTCTTCAATACCTTTTACCCGGCTTAAGGGCAGTAATAAATATCTTATTCAACCGATTGATGATCGAAAGAAGACAAGAAGCATCTTCTTCGGTTCCGGGTTCTAGTTAAGGTTCCTCTCCTAGAAAAAGTTCCAACGCTTAGCTTACTAGAAGCACTGGAAACCGAGTAAGACAAGATCTCTATTCGGGAGAGTTCTCTTGTGTGAGAAGAGGACTTTCTATTTTCAGGCATTTCTTAGGAACCCGACTCTCAAGTCACCTCTCCTTCCCATCAAGGATATGGGCAACTAAACGACTTTTCAAATGCCTAAAGAACGACCACTTCTCATTCAAAGGAGCGGGAATGGAATCGCTGACTGATGTTACGATGACCGGAACAGCTTCTACTAGAACTAAGCGGATCGTAAGACCGAAAGAAAGAGGAATTACCTATTAGAATAACCAGATATAAAGTAAACTAAAGCATCTATCATATGCTGTAATTGAATCCATAAAATATCTTTCATAAGATCGTTTCTCACATAAATGAGTCCTCCCCTGAAGTCCTTTCTGCACTTGCTGCCTAGCCTTCGAGAATGAAAGTCAGTGCCCCTGGTTTGGTTATTTATAAGGAGCTACTTCCTAACCACTTTCCAACATCATCTTTCTCGCTTTCCAAAGCAAAGACGACTAACTAAGCAAAGCACTAGGTACGGTCAGCCTTAGACAAGCCAATCATTCACACCTGACTTTATCTATATAAACTTTTTCTATAGCTAGTCCTATTGAGTAAGGGAAGGGGTCGGTAGGCTCTTTATCTCAATCCGGGGAACTGAACTAGAGCTGAGGAAGAAGCCAGCCCTAAATCCGCTTATGATAACTTCACTTCACGATTGGACGGCTAAGCTAAGCACCAACTTCTGAAAGGACTGCCCTGAAGGATAGGACTTTTTTCTCTTACCAAGAGAGAATAAGGTAAGAGATTCAGACTGCGAACCTTACAATTTTGCTATCTGAGCAGTTGGACTTAAAAGGGCCGGAAGAGAAAGAAAGAATTCCGAACCCCTTGTTGAGGGAGCCGACCAATGGAATGGGACTTGAAAATATAGAGGGGTTTTCCCGACTAGCTGAGAGTCTTTACACCGATGGTCTTTCACTTTTCTAGGGCTATGGATCGCAGAGGTACCTCTAGCCGAGGATGAGGACATATTTTTCATAATAGAAAAAGAAGAAGGGGTGGACCTTAGTGGCCTTATCGCTACGAATACATCGGGTTAACTAATGCCTCCGTATAATATCAGAAGGGAGTTCTTATGAAAGGAGTGCCATCTTTCAAACTTAATTAAGTTACCGATTGCAGACAAAGTACTACTTATGGATATGCTGATGGCGAATCTGTGGGGTAAGCCTTTGTTGCAGTGAAGGAAAATTTGGCTTATCTTATTAGAGGTCCGGTCGGCTCTCTCACTCATCTCTCTCTATGAAAGAGTCTATACAAGGGAAAAAGTCCTTAAATGCACATTACGAAAAATGGAAAGCAAAAGAAGAGGGCAAGCAGTACGTACCGTATTCACATATGATGGTTGGTGTCTATTCGTTGTGAAAGACTAGTGATGGATTTCTACAACTAAGAAAGCAGCTTACAGTCAAGAAAAAGCAACCTCCATCCCGAGCGATGGATGTGCCTTACTTAAGAAATCACTCGATGCCTTCATTGAAGTAGGAGAGGATGGCCTATTTCCTATTGCTATTGGAGGAAGCAAGAAAAGGTATTCAGCAAGAAGTGGAAGAGATCCTGCTGTTAACGAGGAAATTCATTGGCGAGACCATCACACCTTTTACAGTCAATTCAATAAAAGAAGTGTACTACGAAAGAGGAGTTCTTTGACTCGTGGTTGATCCTTAGAAGATTAGGCACAAGCCAGAAAGGATAAGGATAAATCAATGCCATTTTTTCAAGTAATGGAAGCCCCAGATGCAAGGTGGTTATTCTGATTAGTGGAACTCGGACTCTTTATCCTCAATCGAAGGATCAGAAGGCACTCTACTAAACACGAATTGACTCTCTTTCCCAAGCATTGCCGCCTTACTTATTAGGGCTCGGTTAACTACTTTGGTTCTTCCTTACCTTTTACCTACAGCAAAGGGGTCTTAGGTCTATTGCTTGACGGGAGTAGTAGAGATTAGGGGAAAGCTCTTTCTTTTCTGATCGAAAGATATTTTTTTGACTCGCTATCGCTATAAAGGTTACAACCGGCAGCATTCAAAAGGAAGGTTATTACATAAGTGATTAGAGCGATGCCCTTTGCTTTGCAAAAATTTTAGTTCTTCCTCTTGAGCGCAGGATAGCCACTGACTCTTCCGATTAATTAAGATATAGGACAAGCCAGAGCCAACGCCAACGCGTCAAAGTCAAGTCAGGTTCAGCAATCGACGTAACAGGTTCAAATACCAGAAGCTAGGTCATATTTGATTCGACAATCTTAAGTAGTGGAGTCAGCCCTTTTCCGGGATACGATACTGTCAGCCTCAGCTAATCACTAGCTTTTGAAAGAATAATATCGTCAAGTCGGATAGGAAGAAAGGAAGAAGAATGCCATCATAGAGGGATCGATATGTAAACTTGAAGGACTAGGGAACTCCTTTAGCTCCAGAATTCTTTAGAATGAGAGTTAGGGTCGATCGGGGGAGCCTTACCTCTTAGATGACCCAAGCAAGTCAGTAAGCTATTGGATTTTAATTGGATGGATCCCCAGTCCCTACTAACTGTAGTTACTGAAGGTCGAGTAG
>JAXFYN010000356.1:215000-247500 GCA_036172215.1 Camellia granthamiana | reverse complement strand
TTTGGTCCCGCTTACTTCGACACTGGTCCCGGAGATGGTGAATAGATAGATGCTTTACCGAGGTCAGGGGTTCTAGGAAATAGGGAGTTTATTCCCGCTTTCGAGCTTTCTGGTTCTCTTATCTTCGCTCCAATGGAGAACACACAGAGGAATATTTGGATGGTTCGTCCCCACCGGACAGGTGTTCATTCGCCCCTTCGAACGGATTCAAAAGAAAGAGAAGACGCCCACCAACTCGTAATTTCTCCCTTCTGATCCCTCATCGGGTGACGGAAACAAGGACTTGGGTTACGGGAGTTCTTCTGCTGTTTATGCCATGGGTCCGGTCCCAAGCACTGGATATGAGGATGGCAAAGAGTGAGATGGATCGGCACCAGACGTTGGATCATTGCCATCAGAGGGTCACCTAACCTATGAGAAGTGAAGGGACACCTGGTTTCACGTTCGGGTCTGATAGAGAGCATTGCTTCAATAAGTATTAACAACCCCTCAAATGATGGAGATTCAGACTTCGATTGGGGAGGGATTGGAATCATTCATTGGTGTCAGCAAGGAGGACAGGCGCTTAGCTTCCCTTTGCACCGAAATGGCTTATTCCGAACCCTTGCTTGGGCTTTCATGACCCGCTAGAGAGGATGTGGTTGGGAGTTCATAGCCACTTGGCTCGGAGTAAAGAGAGTGAGGAGCGGAGGGAACAACATCGGCTGGAATAGGTAGTGTGGGAGCCGAATATTCGGAGAAGATAAAGGAGGTATATTTCCAAAGCTTGACGCTATCCGGCAGATATCCCGCAAGGATGAGGGGCCGAATAGGATGAATACGCCGAATAAGGAAGTATCCCTAGAGCCGAATATCGGAGGGGATAATGATTAAAGAAAAGTAGGCCCTGGCCCCGAGGATCAGAAGCGAGTATAAATATAATGGTAATAGACTAGAAAAGGTATGTAAGAATCACTTCTAAAAACTTAGTGAACAAGCTTTCTTGAGTAGAAGAACTGACTTGTCCGTCGGAGTGCTAATTCTGGCACCCCCGACCGGAGTATTTGTATCTTTGCAGGTGACTAGCTGGGGATCATTGGCGTCTTCCAGGATCTGAAGAGTATTTCCAAACCATATCCCCACAATTGGCGCCGCCTGTGGGAATACTCAAATACATCCATGGAAGGCGTGACCGAAGATCCTCCGATAGCCACCGACGAGATCACACAGGGAGACGATCTTACCCCAGCCAATATGCTCGGAAAAGAAACTATCGCGGCACGACGCGTCTTGAACTTCGATTCGCCAACAACTTCAGCACAATAAACAATGCAGGCTATCATAGAACAAGCAAAGCAGAACGAACAAAGGCTGGACAATATGATCGCTGAGAACGAACGACTCCGTCAAGATTTGGCCCTGGAGGTAGCAAAATCTAGAGAGGCCATGCGTCAGGAACCAGAGCGACCTCCAAGGGCAGACGGGCAGAGACCTCGGGCTCGACCAACGGATACCGATAGCAACTCCAACTCATTATCCACGGAGCTCGATGCAAGGGGACGATCCGAAACCTCCAGCTCCTCCGAAAAGGTTCTGCGACCAAGGAACAAGCGCAGAAGAAGCAGCTCAAACGAGGAAGATCAGCACGATCCTTTCGTTCGACGGATCGCAAGGGCGTCCCTTCCCAAGAAATTCAAAGCTCCGTCATTCACTCTTTACGACGGAAAGTCAGACCCCACTGATCATATCCGTCATTACAAACAGGCCATGACACTGCATGCAGACAACGAAGCCCTCATGTGCCGAATATTCCCTAGCAGCCTAGGTCCACTAGCCGTCAGGTGGTATTACAAGTTGGAGCCAGCTTCGATTAAAAGCTTCCGCCAACTGCAGAAATCCTTCAGGGCCAGGTTCATAACCAACGAGGTACAACCGAAACAGGCCGACTCCCTCTGGGCAATGCAGATCCAGTCAGGAGAGACGCTCAGAGCGTACTCGGCACGATATTGGGAGTGCTTCAACCTTGTTGACGACGCTTGCAATGACTCCATGGCCATCACCGCCTTCAAGATGGGCTTACATCCCGACAGTGCTCTGCGCAGTTCTCTGACCAGAAGGCCCCCCAAGACAGTCTGGGCGTTGATGAAGAAAGTTAAGGAATATTGTAAAGTCGAAGATGATGCCCTGAGGATAAAAGCCGGACAAATCTCCAGCAAAACGGCCCTCCCCGAAATCGCTCGACCAATAAGCTCCGTGCCACCACCAAGCCCTAAGCCTCGGCAACGAACCAAGCGAGACAAAAGGCGGGACTCCCGCCGATCAAGCGATCAGTGCTCCCACCGAACGAACGAACAACTACAAGTTGACAGCAGACGGTCAAGGTGAATCGACAAGAAGTATACGGAGTTGATAGAGCCGATCGCGGCAATAATGACCAAAGTCCAGCACCTTCCATTTTTCAAGTGGCCGTCGAAGATGGTGGGGCCTCCCGACACACGGAGGAGGGACAGACGATGCGAGTACCACAAACATCACGGCCACGAAACCGAGAGCTGTTATGCGCTAAAGGATCACCTGGAGGAACTGGTGCAAGATGGTCGACTGCAGCAATACGTGAGCAAGGGAAGGCCGACCAAAGCATTAGCCCTAAGACAGGATTCACCTCCGCTTGGTGTGATCCACATAATCTACGGCTCGGCGGCATCCCCGACCGTGCATACGATCCAAGCGCACCCGATTCCCCAAAAACATAACATGTCAGCCAGCAGGCCCGGAAAAGCTCCGACAATTAAGTTCGATGATTCCGACCTCGTCGGAACAGTGGCCAGCCACGTCGATCCTTTGGTCGTTAGATTACGCATACGTCGGTTCAGCGTTGAACGCATTCTCATAGACCCAGGAAGCACCTCAGAAATCTTGTACTACAGAACATTTGTTGAACTCAGCCTCAACGAGTCGGACCTATCACCGTCAACTCAGCCACTGTTCGGCTTCAACGCAAATCCAGAGTACCCGTTGGGGAGGATCGTGCTACCCGTTCGAGCAGGCTCAAAAATGGTCGACGTGGAATTCTTGGTTGTGAAGCTCCCATCGCCGTACAATGCCATCATGGGGCGAGTCAAGAGCCTCTCCTTGCAAGCTCCTACTTGCGCCCGTCCTTGCAAGGTCTTCGGGTCTACTTTTAGGCCCAATTTTGATAATTCAAACCGTTCATATTTTATGATTTATTCAGTATATCATACCTGTAAAAAATCAAGTTGATCGGATATCAGAAAGTATGTGTTTGAAAAATTGAACTAAAAACTAATTTTTTAAAGAATTTAATAAACAGTTTTCCGAACATATGCTTTCTAATATCCGATCAACTTGATTTTTTACAGGTATGATATACTAAATAAATCATAAAATATGAACGGTTCGAATTATCAAAATTGGGCCTAAAAGTAGGCCCGAAGGCCCTGCAAGGACGGGCGCAAGTAAGAACTTGCAAGGAGAGGATCCTCATACTCATGGGGCGCCCCTGGTTGCACGTCATGAAGGCCGTCCCAAGCACCTACCATCAGCTTATGCGCTTCCCAACAGACCGTGGCGTTGAAGAAATCCGTGGCACTCCGCAATCTGCGCGAACGTAGGCTGTATGAAAACCCATTTACAGACCCGACTTATGGGATCTGATGCTTGTACTGGTACCAAGTTTTAATGAAAATCGATTTCCTTTGCCACTCTCCTCCAACTCCCCCCTTTGGTGCATGATACCTCAGGGCCGATTAAGTCTCCGGATTCGGAGCGCCCTTCGTGGATGTTACGATTGGCCAAAACAAGTCTCCGGATTCGGAGCCCCTTTGGTGCATGACACCTTAGGGCCGATTAAGTCTCCGGATTCGGAGCCCCCTTTGGTGCATGACACCTTAGGGCCGATTAAGTCTCCGGATTCGGAGCCCCCTTTGGTGCATGACACCTTAGGGCCGATTAAGTCTCCGGATTCGGAGCGCCCTTCGTGGATGTCACGATTGGCCAAAACAAGTCTCCGGATTCGGAGCCCCTTTGGTGCATGACACCTTAGGGCCGATTAAGTCTCCGGATTCAGAGCCCCCTTTGGTGTATGACACTTGAGGGCCGATTAAGTCTCCGGATTCGGAGCGCCCTTCGTGGATGTCACGATTGGCCAAAACAAGTCTCCGGATTCGGAGCCCCTTTGGTGCATGACACCTTACGGCCGATTAAGTCTCCGGATTCGGAGCCCCTTTGGTGCATGACACCTTAGGGCCGATTAAGTCTCCGGATTCGGAGCCCCTTTGGTGCATGACACCTTAGGGCCGATTAAGTCTCCGGATTCGGAGCCCCTTTGGTGCATGACACCTTAGGGCCGATTAAGTCTCCAGATTCGGAGCCCCCTTTGGTGCATGACACCTTAGGGCCGATTAAGTCTCCGGATTCGGAGCGCCCTTCGTGGATGTCACGATTGGCCAAAACAAGTCTCCGGATTCGGAGCCCCTTTGGTGCATGACACCTTAGGGCCGATTAAGTCTCCGGATTCAGAGCCCCTTTGGTGCATGACACCTTAGGGCCGATTAAGTCTCCGGATTCGGAGCCCCCTTTGGTGCATGACACCTTAGGGCCGATTAAGTCTCCGGATTCGGAGCTCCCTTTCGTGCATGACACCTTGCATGACAGCTTAGGGCCGATTAAGTCTCCGGATTCGGAGCGCCCTTCGTGGATGTCACGATTGGCCAAAACAAGTCTCCGGATTCGGAGCCCCTTTGGTGCATGACACCTTAGGGCCGATTAAGTCTCCGGATTCAGAGCCCCCTTTGGTGCATGACACCTGAGGGCCGATTAAGTCTCCGGATTCGGAGCGCCCTTCGTGGATGTCACGATTGGCCAAAACAAGTCTCCGGATTCGGAGCCCCTTTGGTGCATGACACCTTACGGCCGATTAAGTCTCCGGATTCGGAGCCCCTTTGGTGCATGACACCTTAGGGCCGATTAAGTCTCCGGATTCGGAGCCCCTTTGGTGCATGACACCTTAGGGCCGATTAAGTCTCCGGATTCGGAGCCCCCTTTGGTGCATGACACCTTAGGGCCGATTAAGTCTCCGGATTCGGAGCGCCCTTTGTGGATGTCACGATTGGCCAAAACAAGTCTCCGGATTCGGAGCCCCTTTGGTGCATGACACCTTAGGGCCGATTAAGTCTCCGGATTCGGAGCTCCCTTTCGTGCATGACACCTTAGGGCCGATTAAGTCTCCGGATTCGGAGCCCCTTTGGTGCATGACACCTTAGGGCCGATTAAGTCTCTGGATTCGGAGCCCGCTTTGGTGCATGACACCTGAGGGCCGATTAAGTCTCCGGATTCGGAGCGCCCTTCGTGGATGTCACGATTGGCCAAAACAAGTCTCCGGATTCGGAGCCCCTTTGGTGCATGACACCTTAGGGCCGATTAAGTCTCCGGATTCGGAGCCCCTTTGGTGCATGACACCTTAGGGCCGATTCGGAGCCCCCTTTGTTGCATGACACCTTAGGGCCGATTAAGTCTCCGGATTCGGAGCCCCCTTTGGTGCATGACACCTTAGGGCCGATTAAGTCTCCGGATTCGGAGCCCCTTTGGTGCATGACACCTTAGGGCCGATTAAGTCTCCGGATTCGGAGCGCCCTTCGTGGATGTCACGATTGGCCAAAACAAGTCTCCGGATTCGGAGCCCCTTTGGTGCATGACACCTTAGGGCCGATTAAGTCTCCGGATTCGGAGCCCCCTTTGGTGCATGACACCTTAGGGCCGATTAAGTCTCCGGATTCGGAGCGCCCTTCGTGGACGTCACGATTGGCCAAAACTAGTCTCCGGATTCGGAGCCCCTTTGGTGCATGACACCTTAGGGCCGATTCGGAGCCCCCTTTGGTGCATGACACCTTAGGGCCGATTAAGTCTCCGGATTCGCCGCACAAGGCGTGCCTTAGCCGGCCCACGAGTACTACCCATTCCGGTTAAACTCGCATCCCGCCTAAGGCAAGGGCCGATCCCTAAATACAGAAAATATTTAAGCTACACAAAAGTCCCAATAGCAAACTAATAGCAAATTATTAAACCATACGAAATGACGTGCTCAACCATTCAAAGTTGGGATCAGGAACATTCATCCGGCATAGTTAAACAAAAGATTTTCAGAGTAGCACTCAACCATATAAAATAACACTTTTTATTTGATTTAAAAGTTGTTACATAGACGCAATCCGCGTTCGAACATTACAATATCTATCTCTAAACTTCTAAGGGAAATCAACCCATCGATCCAACTCTTGTCATTTGAACAACCATCGCGGCTCAAAACGCATCGATCTAACCGCGCCCGAATTGGCATGTCGCTGGGCCTCTGACACCATCGACAATGTCAAGGCCAAGATCCAAGACAAGGGAGGATAGGGGCAGCGGTCGTTGTGTCTCCTTTCGGGGCGATCTGCTTCAACGACTTGGAGGCTGACGTGTTGTCAGTTTCTCCTTCCAGCGGTCCACCTCCCACACCGGAGAATCCTCCCCCGCAAACCATCTGAGCGCCAAGTTCGGTCGGAATTTGAGCTCCTGCAACTATCGTCACCGCCTGACGGTGAGAACTCTTGATCATCCCATGCAATAGACGCTGGTGAGCGAAATATGTTCGATTTCATGAGGCGCCCGCCGCTTTTATTCTCAGTAATAACCGCGATCTCGAGGCCCAAATCTCGAAGTGATTTTATTAACACTAAATCCCACGAGACAGGCGTCGGTCAACATTCTCTATGACCTAGTTAACCCAACGGTTGGTCAAAATGCGCACAGGCTGCGCAAGGGCAAATATTGTAGCCCAATCGGCTAGACATCCGGCATTCAAATTTCTGTAGGCCGATCACACCAATAAATCGGCGCATCGATTTAACAGATGCTAATTCCGATTGATGTATTTACGTCTATCCAAACATTTCTGCAATAAAATTAAACATGCACATGCCGAACGCAGGAGACAATCTGATATCTTCAATAAAGCGTCTTTTATTTAAACAAAAAATTAATTAATTACATATTTGTGAACGCGACCGGCGTTCGAACCTTACAACAATTAAAGTCATACGGCGTCGCCCTCATCCTCGCTTTTTTCAACCTCAAAAGCAGAAAATGAAAAGTTCTTACTGTGGTAGAGAGGTGACGCCGAATCGATGCCTGCCAAGCGAAGAGATTCGGCGACTTGAGTTGCCTTGATCCAACCATGCCTAAACCCACGATTTTCACATCGACAAACCTCTTCGGCAAGCTTCTCCTTGGTCTTTTGGATCCCAACCAAGCGCCCTTCGTGAAAACCTTTTTCATAAGACCTCCCCTTTGCGGACTCCAACGCGAACATGCTCGCCGTTTCACGATCGGCGATGGCAGCGCTTATAAGCCGACTGGTAACCCTCTCTTCCACGATTGGATTCACCTGCCCTGCTGGTTGTACCTGAGCCGCTTTGACCTTTCTTAACTCACGATCAGCTACCTCCACGCGAGCCTCCAAACTACGGATACGCTCTTCCTTTTCCTCCATTTCTCGGCGGGCGGCGCGCAATCGCATGCCGACTTCATAAGCCGTATAGAGCCCTTTTACCGCCCCATGAATGCCCTCATGAAACACTTCGTAATCCTGGCGACCAACCATTGACTGCTGAACTTCCGGAGGAAATATTTGTCGAGCAAAATCGACCGCCACGTCTGGATCTCGAATGATCGAGTCCGCTTCCGTCATGGGCTTATTCTTCACAAATACTGCAAAACTTAACGGGCGCGGATTTGCGTCTGATCTCCTTTTAACGTGGGCGTGTGGCGATCTCCCCTGGGACTGCCTGTCCCGTCTGGGCGACCTACTACGACGTTGAGGAGATTGACGCCTCTCTCGACCCATGGAACTCTTACTCCCAGCACGCAAGGGCGCACCACGGTGTTCACTCCGATTCATATCACCGCCAAGCTCAGCCAATGTCTTGGCCTCCCCTTTGTTGTTAAAAAAGAGCTTGTTCGACATTCGCACAATAGATTTTCTCTCAGGAGTTTGAATCAGATACCTACCAGACTCATAAAAGTTGTACCTTCGATCATTTAACACTCGCAGAGGCAGCACGATCGAGGCAGGGTCATTAATCGCGAAACCCAATCGCCTGACGCCGACTAAGATGATGGCAGATTCATCAATATATTCGGCTCAAGTACCCCAGCCGGCTGACAAGATTTAGGCAAGAACAGATCTATGAATCTATTCGGCTAAGCCACCCCAGCCGGCACACGAATTGATTCAGCTAGAATTCTTTTCGTGAACCCCCTGGGGCAAGGGCAGATTCGTCAATCTAACGGTACAAGATCAGCAGGCAGCGAAATTACAAATGGTGATTTTGATGGGATATGTATTAAGTCCGGATTCAAAACGAATTCTTTGGTCCCAGGTTTGGATCACTACTCGGACCATGTACCCCAGTCGGCTCACGAATTGATTCAGAGCTAGAGTTCTTTTCGTGAACCCCCTGGGGCAAGGGCAGATTCACAAATCGGGATTTCCCCATAGCATATGCAATTCAGATTCAAAAAAAAAAAAAAAAAAAAAAAAAATAGCATTCAATTTGCACAAACAATATTGTATGAACGGTTCGTTTAGAAGAGTTCTAGATAAAATCATTCGTGCCACAGTAAAATCATCCGACTCACTAGTTCACTAGCACGAGCAGATTTATCAAGCTATGCGGACTAAGTACCCCAGCCGGCTCACGAATTGATTTAGCGCTAGAGTTCTTTTCGTGAACCCCCTGGGGCAAGGGCAGATTCACAAATCGGGGTTTCCCCATAGTATATGCAATTCCATTTTACCAAATACATTGACAAACACAGCATTTTTTCATTAAAATTAAACAACGGAACTCTTTCATACAAAGTGTGTGATGTTACCAAAAATTACAAGGAAATTTTCATTAATAAATTGCACGCAGATGCTAACCAATTTATACATGAAAACTACCCTAAACCAACAAAGCACTATCCAAAAGAAGAAAAACAAAAACAAAAAGACGCCTGCTCAGTAAACGGCTCACAGATCACTCGTCGGTATCAGATTCAAGTGGCTCAACATCCACCTGCTCATAAGGAATTGGCAAATCCAATGTAACCTCAGCGGCAGCAAGGGCTTTGAGCCACCCATGTTTGAACCCGCGATTCTCAAATTTGGACACTTCTTCAACATATTCCGTCAGAGCGGCGCCTCTCCCTGCCTCAAAGGCATCCGATTCGGCTTTCTCGCGGGCAGCCTTAAGCTCCTCTAACTGAGCTTCCGCTTCGGCAAGTGTTTTCTTGGAAAGTTCGAGCGATTCCTCGCTCGCATTTGCCCTACCCTCAGCATCAACACGAAGCTGTTCGGCGACACGGGCCCTCTCTTTTTCCGCCTCGGCTCATGCGCTCTCCATCTCGGCTCTCATAATTTCGAACTCGGCCCTACTTTTCTGACCCTCCACCTCTGTTCGCAAATGGTCAATTCTCCCGAGAGCATCACGCAGGCGCCGACCCAAGTCGGAGATCCTCCCGATCGTCTGCAAAACAATTCGGTATGATTAGACACCTTTAACAAACGAGCGAAATGAACGAAATGGTGAGTTACCAGGAGTGCCGATTGCGCAGTTAGGGCAACGGTCATAATATCAGGCGCAGCACCGAAGGCTTTGTTGTCAGCCGGCAGAGAAATCGAAGCCGCCAGGCTCAGAGCCACGGCCGGATCCTCGATGGCCGAAGCGTCGGATAAAATCGGCATATCCCTGATTTTTGGCCGAATAATGAACGGAGCGACCGCGCGCGGTTCGTCAAGCCGAGGCCGTTTGCCTCCAGGGGCATCTTCTGAACTCGCTTCTCCCTCGGCAACACACTTTTGACCTTGCTCCGGAATCACCCGTTCCTCATCAGCCTTTTCTCCACCCTCTTTCCCCGTGTCGGACACAGCAACCTCAATCGTCCCCTCCGAAACGGGTACGAAAGGCTTGATCAAGTTTGGATCTGATGCGACATTTTCAGCCTTCTTTCGGGCGGCCATCCGCTCGGCGTTTCTTTTACGCGCCATCTGCGTTAGGCTTTCCTTCGCCATACCCTCAAAGAAATCGCCGGGTAGATCCCCCAAATTTGCAAAAATATCTCCAGAAGAGAAATCTGGTCGTCCTGAGGCGGACGGCTCGGTGGCCCCAAACGCCGAGCGTACGGCCTCGTCCTCTACAACCCCCTCAGTAGACTCCCCAGCCGGATCGGCAGTCACCTCTACAACCGGCTCAGCGTCTCCCCCCGAATCAGAAGCTACGAGACCAATCTGCCTAAGGTTTTTGAAGCTGGGGAAGATAAGGGCCGAGAGCTGTTGATCGCCGGATGGAATCGGAATGTTATCTGCAGCCGAAAAAGTAGTGTAAGTGGGTTCGTACCGAAGGAGAATATGGGCGGCCCTCCTTTGCTTTTGAACGTTTGGGCGGCCGAAATATGTGAGTGCAGTCTTGATTTCCCCAAGAACTACGTCGTCAACCGAAGTTAAAATTTTCTTCAACCTATTACCTGCAGAAAATAAAAAGCGATTTAGGCACAAGAGCCGAATAAGAGATAGACCAAAAAACATAAGACATTGCGTGGCAACCTGGGTCACCCTTATGTCTGGGAATAGGGTCCGAACGATCCTCCCCGTCAGCGAACTCCCAATTGCCTCGGACGTTGACCATCACGTCGTCAACCCGCTTACCAGAACTGGCAAGCATAGTCACCAAGTGATAGTCAGTACCTTTGGCCCTGAGAAAATATCACCCCAGCCGACCGGAGGATTTGGCTAAGGCGTAACAGTGCCGAATGGCCGGAATCCCGAGGTTAATCCTAAGGCGTCGATTCAACTCTGCAACCCCCATGATGATTCGAAAGAAATTTACATTGGGTTGAGAAGGAATCAAACCCCAATAGCGGAGGACGGCCCTAAGAAGCGGGTGTAGGGGGAAACGAACCCCACCCTCCGTAATGGATAAGAGAGGGAATACGATCGTGTTTTGGTCTTCCCTCTCCATGTCGAGAGCGTTGTCCGTTACAAGGGATAAATGGACGTCGTCAGGAATAGAAAAATGCTGCCGGAAACCGGAGATACGATCCTCATAAAGGAGGTCTTTCAAATGTTTGGCCATCTTAGCAAAGAACTAAATATTCGCCGACGCTAAAATAGCAAACAGAAAATAGGATTATAAAGAAGGGAGAAGGGGACTTACGAGGAGCAGGTGTGACGAGGGAAGACGGGAAGAAGTTGCAGAAAACACGAGTCGCGGAGGGATATGCACTGGCGATCCAAAAGTCTCAGAAAATCGACGAAGTGCGAATTCGAAAGGACCAAAGTTTCAAATCGCAATAAATGCTGAGATGCATATGAATAGAGCGGGAAAGCGTAATGATGAGCAAAAAAGGCGTGCACCTCCTGACATATGTTGGGGCACGCGAAGCCGCCTGGCGCAAAATTTCTCAAATTCTGAACCGAACACGCCGATTAACTGCCGTCAACAGGGAGTTCGGAGGGCAATTGTGGGAGCCGAATATTCGGAGAAGATAAAGGAGGTATATTTCCAAAGCTTGACGCTATCCGGCAGATATCCCGCAAGAATGAGGGGCCGAATAGGATGAATACGCCGAATAAGGAAGTATCCCTAGAGCCGAATATCGGAGGGGATAATGATTAAAGAAAAGTAGGCCCTGGCCCCGAGGATCAGAAGCGAGTATAAATATAATGGTAATAGACTAGAAAAGGTATGTAAGAATCACTTCTAAAAACTTAGTGAACAAGCTTTCTTGAGTAGAAGAACTGACTTGTCCGTCGGAGTGCTAATTCCGGCACCCCCGACCGGAGTATTTGTATCTTTGCAGGTGACTAGCTGGGGATCATTGGCGTCTTCCAGGATCTGAAGAGTATTTCCAAACCATATCCCCACAGGTAGATATTTGGCCAGGGAATGGGCTTAACTCCCGCCTTTGGTTCTGGTGAGTCTATTGGTTCCGGGGCAGAGGGGGATGGGTGGGCATCAACGGAATCGGATCCATGGTTTGATCAATAGCAATCGGAATCACCTTCTTTGGTGTCAGCTAGTTGCTCCGAGCCAGCACCGTAATCTCAGGTGATGGGACTAGCCAGGGAGGTGGCAAAGAGTGAAATCCTGGTACTGCATCCCTCCCCTTCCCTACTCCCGATGGGGACTCAAATGCTTGTTTGGTTGGCCATCCTTCGGATCCAAGAGAATAAGAATGCTTTGGAAGACCAGGAGACGTGGAATGACAAATCCTTGCTCTGGGAGCGGAGGTCCGGATCTTATATATGTCTTTATGATCGATGGTAAGAGATGCGTAGCTTGAGGGCTTAGATGCCGCTTCGTACCTGGGGTGGCAAACGAGAACAATAATTGGATCACGCGACCAACCATAGGAGGAAAAGAAAGCAGCCTCTCTAAACTTCTTACAGGACGTAGTAACTACCTACCCTAATGAGGATATCTAAAGTCTAGTTTAAATGCGTAAGAGAGCCCTTCAGGAACTATCAAAGAGAAGGAAAAGTTTGATGAAGATAGGTTGCTGCTGTTTATCTCTCCTAGGTAGAAGAATACACAAGGCTGGGCCTAGATCAGAAGGCCTTCGTTACTCAACTAAGAGGGAATCCAGGAAGTGAGGCTACAGACTAAACCTAAGAGAGAGACTTCCTATCCTGCATGCCCTTAGCTACAGGAACAACTAGGCTGGGAGAGGGCTAAGTCTTCCTGGCTGTAAATCAATCGAATACTAGCAAGGGAAAACTAGAAGGGAGACTCCCTTAAAGAACTAACAGCGAATTAAGGTAAGTTAAGCCACATACTACTGTTAGCTGTTACGCTCGTCCCTCTTGCGAGGTTTTTTATTCCTTAGAGTTCTAACAGCAGTAATAAAACCCTTCCTCCGCGCGTCGTCGGGCCGGTTCTTTCTTGAATGTGGAATTGTTTTAGATCGTACCCAAGTGAAAGGTTGCCCGTACTTTATATAAAAAATATAAAAAAAAGTCTTCGTCGTCGTCTTATGAAGTACTTGAAGTTAATTTCGTTACCTTATTAACAAAGTAGACGAATCACTCTTTTTCTCTATTATAAAATTATAAAAGTTTACTTCTTTTTCTTTTTCACAGCCTATATACGTATGCGGAAAACGAGAGTCCTTACTTTTCTTTCTCTTGCCCTGACATAATTCAGGGCTATCGGTTCCGTTCTGTTCTCTCTCTCTACCTCTTCTTTTTTACCTAACTTCAAAATCTTTTATGCCCGGCCATACCAACATGGGAAACCTAGCTTCCCTACCTTTGAAGTGCATTTATCTGATCAGCTCCCCGAGTCACTAGGAAGAGGGTGAAAGGCCCACTACTTCTTCATTCATGGCCTATTTTTTTATTGATCTCCCTTTCGTATTCATTCGACCTGAGGCAAAAGAGAAGTCATACAAAGAAAGGTTCTTTCATGCAATGCATAACGGGCGGGCCTCCTATGGATTCCTCCAACTCAATGAATGAAGAGAGGAGTATGAGGAAGCCGGCTTTCTATATGAAGATTCAAACAAAAAGGAAAAAGGAACCATATCTTACTAAATAATCTGACTGAATGAGGAAGAGCTCTTTATGTGGTCTCACTTTACCACCATCTGAAATGCGCGAAACTTCGATTGGTGGAAGCCAGTCCATGAAGATTCTCCCTTTTCTTACGTGCAATTCCCTTCTTTCGGTAAGCATCCAGTATCTCAGCAAATGAACATTTCTCTAAGCTTATCATGTGACTTATACGTCGTTTGAAAGCTCCTTCAGGGATCCAACGAATAGCTAAGGTTTGTTGACGATCCCTGGCTACAATCCCAGGGACATCATAAATAGTACCTACTATTCCTACTTTTTCCACTTCGTATATGGGCTTTATATTCTCTAGGGCGTCAACCATAAGTTTGATTACATCGCGTTCAGTTTGAGCTGGGCGATGAAAAGTTTGATAAACAATAGCACAAACTCTTGTTCTTTTACCTTCTTTCATGCGAAAGTTGACCAACTTCTTGATCAATTATTTTTGCTCACCATCCAAGCCCCCCATATAGCTGAGAATCTCCGGGCAATTGGAAGCCGCTTTCGATGACGAGGCCGACAAATTAATATTACACGATCCTTACTGTCCATCTTTATCAGCCAACTCCCCGGTTTTCATCTTTCAAAGTCGACCATCCCTCATAGCTTTCACTAATCGGGGAAGTGATCCTTAATGAGGGATTTCAGGAGAGCTGGGTCTTGGACGGCTTCGTCCCAGCTTCGGAGGGTGTTTGTATCCATCTCCGAAGAAATCTCCAAATCCCCCATCAAGTTCCTTGCCCCCTGGGCGTACACTTCGTCTTGCTCGAGAAAGTGGGACAGCCCCCTATTACAGGGTTTTTTTTCACAATGGACCTGAACAAGCTCTTTTATGTGAGCGTGTATTGATCTGTTTCCCAAGAAGACTCCAGAAATATATCGATTTCATGGGTGTCCTCCTTCCAGCTGGAGGTGCCTGAACCCCCTGAGGGAGCCATCATATTAGTTAAGCCCTCGCCTGTGAGCACCGCTCGTAAAGCAAAGGCTACTGTCAAGGCAAGCCCTGCTGAGCAGCAGCAGCCCACCCCTCTTAGAGTAAAGGATAGAGCTCGACTGCCCAGAGAGAACCCAACCTTTTCCAGTAAGGCATGAAAGAAATCAATCGAACCGAGGATGAGCTTTGATGAATAAAATAAGAATTGGTAGAAATTCGCATAGGTGAAGCAAATCAAACCTATTTTCAGACAAAGAATATAGAAAAGACTGGACACTGTTGCTACAAAGAGGAAAGGCATCGATTTCTTAAAAAGAGTACCTTGTTTGCCCAATAAGAAGACTTTCTTCCTAAATCTTCGGAGTACGAAGTAATACTTGATCATACGAGAGTGTTCAAAAATTCTCTGCCATTTTAGAGGCACTAATCATAGTAGAGCGGAGAATAGGGTGGAACAATTATTCATAGTAAGAATATTCTATACCGGCTGTACTGATTATATGTCGGTAGGCGCCCGCCCCCAAGCCAGTGTCCATCTTCATGAAATGACATTAGTAGACGGGTTGGGACCAGCCTTGTATCCCGGTGAATAATGTTCCATTGATTAGGCGAGGATAGGATTCGAACCTGCAGTCTTCAGGTCATGAGCCTGATGAGTCGACCAATTCCTCTACCCCGCTTCTTCCCCTTCTCTTTCTTTCACTATTCCTCCGATCTTTCAACGCCTCCTTTCAAGCCTGGAACTTCTTCATTTCTTGCTTTAAGAGCGGTCATTGCGGGCAGCAGCGGCGAGTGAAAGCAAGTGTAGGGCAGATCCCGTTAGGAATAGGGCTTTCCCTGGCTTAGGTTCCTTCACCCCTACGTCTAGGAGGAAACCCCTTGTATGTACAGGCTTCTCTTTTTTTAGGGTTAAAACGAGAGAGGTAGCGAGCCCAACTAAACCATGCCGCAGAATTAGAAGACTCGACTTGCATGTGTTAAGCATATAGCAATCCCGCTCACTCGGAGAAAGAAGGTAGCAAGAGATCTTGTCTTCGACTCTGGAGATAGGCCTTCCTTTCCCTTTCTATAACATACCGTTCGGGGATGTAGTTGTAGATACATTAGTCCGATGAAAGAAAGCTCATCCTTTGGTTTTTGCTTGCCTTTAGCAGTTTCCGTCCCATTGAGGTATCGACCAGCAGAAGATGGGTACTCTTTCTGATGATTGCTTCATCTGCTCAGTATGCCCCTTCCTAGGGGTTAGAAGGGAAATCGCGGGTTAACTACTTATTGGAGAAGTCGCTTCGCTCGCAAAGGTAATTTCTTCCTTCGGATGACTAAGAGTCCGTTCTTTCTAACGATATGTTGTTGTTAAGTCGCTTCGCTAGCTAGTAAGCCGCCTTCTTTACTTGTCCCAAGCAATGAGAAAAAGAAAATCCCTTCCCTTCCGTTGGTCAACAACCAACAAAAGGGAAGGTTAAAGCTACACCGGCCTACTACTCTCTTTTCTCCTCACGGGGCGACGCCGATGAACAAGCACATAAGTGGATACGACTCCAGCGTGAATTCGTGCACTGATTGCTTGCTACATCTTGGAGTTAGCACCCACCCAGTTTACCTGCTAAAAATCCAGTACATTCCGTTTCGTCATTGAGGAAGAGTTGCTTGTACTTTGATTTTAGGACAAGTGGAACAGACATGATCAAGTCTAGTACTTTGATGAGCATAGCTAGCATATTTCCTATTCGGAAACTTTCCTTGGAAGGCTCTATCTACATTATCATCTTTTCTCTTATTGCTCTTTCTAAGAAAATAGAGTGAAAGGGTCCACCCCGAAACCAAGGGGGTTAAGAGACACTTCAAGATGAGATAAGCTCCTATGCTTATCTCTTAGGATCCAATTCCTCGGTAAATATAAGAACAAGTGTTCGGTTCGATACGCTCTGTGAAGGAGGGCTAGCCCCTGAGACATTTTATAGTTTTCTCCTTTCTCAAGATCGGCGTTCTTTTGACATGGGATCCGAAAGAGAGGTTCCAGCAGAAAGGTTAGCTAAAAAGAAGGAAAGTCCATTCCATTCGTTCAGGACTGAAGAGCCAATTTTATCTATAGCTCCAGTTAGGTTCCTAAGTAAATGGGCGGGAAAAGGACTACTCCATTCCGGAGCTGGTACGCATCGAAGAAAGGAGGGCCAATCCTCTATCTTGAAAGAGTTGCCTTCCTCCTTCGACCCAACTTGAAACTCCGCCCTTCCTAGATACGCTGCTTTCGCAAAACCACGGGCTAAGGAGTGTCCACCTGACTCCCTCAGCAGAGTCTGACACCTACCCGGTTAGAATGATTCTGATGATGATCATTCGAAAGTTTAGGCAGCTAGCGACTGGGCCTCTATAACGCCTTTCAAAGGCGGATCACTTAGTACAAGTCTATCTACTTGATTTAAGTTATCTTTTATTCAAGTTTTTATATCCGATGTCCTAAGATAGAATAGAAAGGGCTTCGAGCGGTGCAGGATTTCCGGTTTCTGTTTCTGGGAATTTAAAAACACCCATCACCTTGGTACTGAATACAGTCCCCGAAGATTGATCCAGTTGAAAGCTTGTTGGGCGAGGGGGAAAGGTAGGCGGGTTGAAGGAGGAAAGATCGAAGCTTTTGGTGACAGAGGAGTAAATCCCACGTTCGAGCTCATGTCGAAGCTGCACCAGTCTTTAATGATTTATTAACCCACCAAGAGCGCTTATGTCCTGTGTGAAAAGCCTTTTTTTCTTTCTCGCCGGAAGGCAACCTGGCTTTCCACTTCTTACAATAGTGATTGGCGCTTCTCAGATAGGGGTCATTTCGGAGGAAGAACTGGTCCCTTGACCTGCCTTAAGGCCAAGTGCTTGCTATAAGCAACCTTGGTTGGACTATCTATTTCACTTAAAAAGTTTTCTGTTAGTTTTATAAGTCTAGTTCATCTTGAGCTTGAGCCAAATCTGATTTGCCGAGGGAAAGATTGAAGAAGGAATAACCGAGCTTGAGAGATAGAATACATTCTGTCCTTATCTATCTTTTCCAAACTTCAACTAAGAACAAGAAAATAAAAAGCTAATCCTATAAAGTAAAGGAATAACCACTCAGAAGCCTTAGACGAGATCTACGACCAACCTCAGCTCGTAGATCTTCTAGCTCTTGAAGTCAAGTCGAACCCTATGGGATGGGGCTTAAGATCGAGGATACGTCAACTCCCATTAGAGCCATTTATGTTATGCCTAGTTGTTGTTCCCCTTAAAAGCCATCTCTATCAATCGTAGCTCATTTCCTACTAGTTTTGTTTGAAAGCGGAAGCCGAAGGCGAAGGCCCTGAAAGAGTAGGAGAAAGAGAGGTTACAGGCGAATAAAGGAGCGTTACTGTTGAATAGTTTGACGCCAGAGGACCATCGATCATAGCATAGAGCATAGGCTTGTAGGGCGAAGCAAGATTGGCTGCTACAGGAATGCTTTGCAAACAAAAGATAGGAAAGCCGCTAGAAAGGCTAACAGCTAACAGTAAATGACATGCCGTTCCACCCCTATCTCTTAAAGGCTTCCCCTCATCTATAAAAGAAATTCCTACAGTCGGGCATGTATTCTTTCTATAAGGAAGAAAGAAAATATGTAAATCCACACTGTCACAGGTCTTGTCATTACTGATTCCCACTTCTGCTGCTTTTCTTCCTTCGTACTGAATGGGAGGGTTCATCTGCTGTGTACACCCTCTCAGCTATATGCTGAGTGAGACTGATTAATGGCTGCCTTAGGATCACACTTTTGGCGCCTCAATCTGGAGGCCTGTTACATTTCTCCTAAGTCCTTCCTTATCAATAGAATAAAATGGAGTCCATGGTTAGCTGTAAAAGCATCAAAAGATTTGAATGCCTAAACACTACTCCGAGGGGTAAGGAATAGAATCTATCAAATCCTTATTGTAGATAAAAAGAATTCCATCTGTTAAAGTAACATCATGACTTCGGATAAAGACAGGTCAGATTCCATACTTCTTGAAGTGACTAAGTGAAGAGTACTGCTTTCCGCTATAGGAGTAGGAAGATGAAAGTCCTTTACCAATTTCAGCTCCTGCTGTTAGGTCTAGGGCAAGGGTGAGACCTAGGGGAAGAGTCATAATAGTCATCGGATTGGGTGTAACAAGTCTTCAATCTCTTCTACGTTCATGATAGCCTATCCAAATCTTTCATTTCGACCTAAGTCAACAGCTAAGGAGAGTTCTTGCAATGGTCAGGCTAGCTACGACAAAGTCTAATAAAAAGGACTGACTCCTTCTATTTGTAAGCAGTTCCCCCTTCTAGTGGTTCAATAGCCTGCCACCTGATGACGGTTCATGTTTGTAAAGAGAAAGAGACTGCAAGGGCTAAGGTAAGGCTATGGGATAAGAGAAGGCTATTCTTCCGAGTTGAATGAGGAATGCACTGATCCCGGGTGGGCGAGGGAATGGTCCTCTCTCTCTCTCCTCCTCTCCTCACATTTAGTTCATGGCATATAGGACTATGCTTAAATAAAAGACTTCTATGAGTCTCCCAGTCCTATCTTTGAAACGTTGAAGGTCCACAATAGGTAACATAAATGAAGAAGTTTACTTTGTATTCGAGCTGCTGAGGGCTAGAGCTCGTATGGATACATTACTTCATTGTTCTATGAGGCGTTGCACTAAGCACATACTCGGATAGGGTCGTGAAGTGCAAAGATCCGGTCTTTGACAACCGTCGTAAGGACAAAAAAATCTATACTTATGTGTGTTCGACACTATATAACTATAGGCGGGACCAGTTGTAGGATGATCACCGAGTGGCGTTTTGCTCGATTAGGCGAATGCGAGTGAGGGATAAGCTTTCCCCATTCACTAGGAGGGAAACTCAGGAAGAGTTCCGGCAGAAATAGATAGTGAAAACCCCTTATTATTATATTAGTAAATCACGCTCCTTGCATGACTCCATATCATTAATTATTAAAGCGAAAGCGACAACGTGTCACTCTAACCTTAAAATCTATAAACGGGAATGCGTTTCCTAATAATGAGTAATGTTGGTAACATCAAATGGTTTCTAACCTCATAAAAATCAGAGTACGGCATATCCGACTATCCGGCAACACGCTTGGATAAGTAACGCGATGAACCGTACCTGTATCTCTAGGCGCTATGATGTTTTATTATATAGATCATGTCTTGCTTGAGGGTTCCAAACCTCGCCCTTCCGTCTTTCTTTTTTTCTTAGCCGAGCCGGCGCACTAACCACACCTTCACCATATCTCTTTCTGAGTCAAAATACAAGAGAATGAAAGCCTTGTCCAGCATGGATATGAATTTAGGGTTGTCTGTTTTCCGCCCCAACAACCCTTGCGACAAATCCAAATACAGGGAAAGGAATCCCCGGGCGTGAAAATCTGCCAAATCAAGTCCCTTTTGGTGTCTGCCATAGATGTCAACAACCAGGGTACATAGCCTTCCAATGTCCAAGCAAAGCCCTTGGAAAACCGGTGACACTTGTTGAAGATAAAAATTACGAGGAAGCTGCATTTGAGGAGCAGCCCGTAGCTGAGGCACATGTGACAGATCCTCAATATGAGGACTAAGAGATTCTTGAAGGTGATGTAGGGGAAGTAATGGTGATTCAACGTACCCTACTTACCTCTCCAGTACCATCAGATGACCGATGGCTCCGGCACAACATCTTTCGTACCACATGCACGTCAGGTGGCAAGGTGTGTACGATCCTAATTGATGGGGGTAGCAGCGAGAAATTTGTTTCTCGAGAAATGGTCGACAAGTGAAAACTAAAGGAGCAAAAGCACCCTCTCCCTACGGTCGAGCTCCACTTTGTCCCCTCTCCCATACCGGATCCAATGGTTTAATAAAGGTGGTGAAGTACCTGTGAATACCAGATGTCTTGTCACTTTTTCTATTGGGAAAAGGTATAAGGATGAAGTTTGGTGTGATGTTGCACCAATGAATGCTTTTCACATATTGCTAGGCCGACAATGGTTGTATAATAGATATGTTACCCATAAGGCTCGGCCAAATACCTATTCATTTGATAAGCATGGAATCCACATAACTCTCTTGCTTTCGAAAGATTTGGGGAGAAACGGGAGTAACAAGGCCAAAGACCCTAAATTCATGACGGCACAGAAGTTCGTAACGGAGAGTGAAGAAAGCCGCACTATATATGTGCTTGTTGCTTGCTAAAGAGGAGAATTATCCAACGCCTGTCCCTGACGTTTTACAACCCATACTCGCTGAATTTAGCGACATTAATTATGCCAGAGGAATTGCCACATGGGCTTCCCCCAATGAGGAACATTCAACACTAAATTGACTTAGTACCTGGAGCTAGTCTTCCACATTGGGCCCATTACAGGATGAGTCCGAAGGAAGACGAAGAACTACATCGGCAAGTCACAAAATTGATAAAGAAGGGATTGGTCCGAGAAAACATGTCTCCTTGTGCCGTTCCTGCCCTATTAACTAACGCCAAAAAAGGATGGGACATGGCGCATGTGCGTTGACAGTCGAGCAATCCATAAGATTACCAAAAAATACCGTTTTCCCATACCTCGACTCGAAGATATTGTAGATATGCTTTATGGGTCACGCGTTTTCTCGAAGGTAGATCTCAGAAGTGGGTACCACAAAATTCGGATCCGACAAGGTGATGAATGGAAGACGGCTTTCAAGACTCGAGATGGGTTGTAAGAATGGTTAGCTCACATGGACCCTAGAGGCAGAAAAGACATTCCAACTGATTAAGCAGAAAATGTCAGAGGATCCAGTTCTTGCACTACCTTACTTTTCCAAGATCTTTGAAGTAGACTGCGATGCTTCTCATGTTGGGATAGGTGCGGTCCTTAGTCAAGAGAGTCGTCCTATTGCCTACTTTAGTGAGAAATGAAATGGGCCCCGTCGGAACTATTCGACATATGACATTGAATTGTACGCTGTAGTGCAAGTGCTACGACATTGGCGTCATTACCTGATATTCTCTGATCATGAGGCCCTCAAATACCTCAGCTCGCAAAAGACTATTTCTGCACGACATGCTCACTGGGTCTCACAACTTCCAGAGTATAATGTCTTGATCCATCATAAATCGGGTGCCATAAAGTAGCCGATGCACTTAGCCGAAGAAACTTGCTGTTGGGCAATGGAATGAAAGAGCTAGCTTCAACTCCTTTACTTTTTTGCTGCGTGCCGCTGCTTTTTGTTCCCGCTTTTCCTCCTCCGAAAGTTCCGAAGGTAGGGCAGGCTCCGGCTCCGGAGTAGGAGAAAGGTTTAGATCAATAAGCGGTCGTTGCGAAGGGCCTGCGCTGCTTCCAGCGCTTCCGATGGAAAGAGGCAAGTTCTCCATTGCAGACAGAATAAAATCCATTAATTGTAGAAATGAAATGAAAAAAGGGCCACACCAAGCCAAGCTCCAGTCCCAAAGCGTTGGAGTAATCAACAGTACGGCCGTACTAATACAAAATTTGACAAAAAGATATAAAATTATTATCAATAATAGATTGAAAAAAATAGGCATACCCATATAGGTGTTCCCCAGTCAGAATGAGCACTGTGAACTATCTGCTTCAAAAAGATAGTTGTAAGAATGAAACTTCAACCTTCTTTCTTTCTGGATATCCAATATCCGGACAACGAACTGCTAGTTGGAGAGGGAGGTCCATTACGCGTTAGCTACCTCTAGAATAGCAAGACATTCTTGGCCAGGTTTCAGAATGGAAGAGAAGTCATGGAAGGAACTGAATTGGCCATGCACAATGAATGGATGGACAAGAAAAATGATAGTCTAAGACTCTTCGATATGAATTTATACTTGGAATTCGGAAGAATCTGAAATGCTCCCGCTCTGCATGGCAGGCGAGGTAGGATAGAGAAGAGGGTTGCCTAGATAGATGTTCTCTATAGGTATGCTATAAGTAGCTAACAGAATGCAATGCCTCCTTCTAGTGGCGGTCGGTCGAGTTGGAACTTGGCTCCGTGAGGGGGAAGAACCTTGACTTCTTTAGGGGCTTGCGTCTTCTATTGGGTGGCGTGACGGGGAGGCATGGTCGAAGCCCAGCCCGCACCATACATTCTCTGATTGAAACAAAAATCTCCACTCCGGGAATTCCAGCAGACATGATACTGGTTCAGCAAAGGGACTCAACATTTCACTTACAGAAACAGAAAGAGTGTTCGGGGATATTGGAAAAAGCCTTTCAGGTACAAGAATTAAGGAGCACTGCTGCACTTCCACGACATGGGAAAGTGGGGTGAGGAAAGAAAGAAAAGGTGCAAGGTGAGGGGATATCAAGAGGTAGAATAGAATAGGTGAAATGAGTTCAAAGGAATTAGTTAAGACATGCTTCTTTAGCACAGGCCACGGAGTGAAGTTGGAAGGTTCAATGAGCTACGCGAAGGGAAGATCTTGGGCACTATTGTTGTCTATATACAAGTGGCGTAGGCAAAGCTGTGGTGACTCGTGGAGTAGACAGCGAGCTCGGCTTGAGTAGAAAGCAGCAAGCTGCAAGCACCTACTCCCATCAAAATGAAAAGCAGTGAGCTCCGCAACAAAAGCGAAGCGAGCCGCGCTAGCGCCCAACCTATACTATACAAGGGCTTATGTTTTTCAGCTGCATCGTACCGTACTATGGGGGGTCTGTACCTCCTTTAGATAGATAAAGCCCCCGTGCGCCTAATGTAGAGCTAGAACTACTGCTACCGTGGAATCCGCGATCACACATGAGTACCTCGCCTTCCAAAAAAAAGCGGCTGCTAATTAGCACTAATGCTAATGGGGACCATCGATCAAGAAGGACTTTGGAGACTGCAATCGAATTGAGAAAAAAATAGAAATATAGGGCCAACTCTTCTAGGTGCGCCTCTAACCTTACTATGCTACCCAACCAGTTATAAAAGGTCGAATTCAGCAGGGCTGCAGGCACGAAATGCCGATCAAATCCGTTAAAGGAAGCCTAATCAAAGCGGGCAAACAAGAAGATCTGACTGAGTTGATGATGGGCCGGATCTCGAAAGGCGAGAGGCTTTCATAAAGATATATGAGAAACGGAGGGTCGAGAGAGGCTTATTGCACGATCCACCCAACCCAGCTAAGCTAATAAATGATGCATAAGAGAGTGGGAGGCCGGCCCCTGCCCATCTGGAGGTGCACACCCATTTAGGAACATATGCAAAGGGGTAAAGAGAGAAGTCAATGGATAACTACCAAATCCAATGACTTTGATTTGTTCGTACCATTCTGTCATCGATCACTGCTGGGTTGGTTGGTGAGTCACCCAAAAAAAAAGCATCAAGAAAGGTCAAGCATATATGTTTTATGAAATGATCGGCGGTCTCATTTATGCTATGCCCTGCATTGTGTTCGTGTGTGTTTATTGAGCTTTCTTCACTTCAGTGCCATGCGCTTTGCTTCCCTTTATAGAAGAGGGAGACCGTTGTCTTGAGAGTGAAAAGCAAGCGCAAGTGATAGAAAGGATAGTCCCTCGCGCGTTCGCGCGAACTACTAGAAAATGGTGAGATCATTAGTGAAAGAAGGACCAACGACGATCCTATCCTAAAAGAGAAGGAGGAGTAGGAGGAGTCAGTTTTTCTTAAAGATCGAGGAATAAATCGGACAATTATGCCATTCGGAAGAAGTCTTCTACAAAGGGAAAGGCCTGTTACGAGTAAGTGGAGAGGAAAGATCTCCAGAGATTCTTATCTCATTCCATTCCAGTGGCTCGACCAGTTAACCAATGGCGAAAACTAAAAAATCTATGGTTTCCCGGTAGAACCCTATTTCACCCAAGTTGTTGCGGAACCGGAAAAAGAAGCGGTTTTTCACACAGCTTGCTCATAGTGCAGGTCCCACTTGTATATCGTATTTGGCCGAAGAAGCATCAGACAGGTTGGAGTTCTTACCTTCTTGGGACTCCATGGACCAAGATCTGCTTTCATTATATGGGCAATACCGATCTACTTTAGTAGATCATATGGATGTAGAAAACGCTTATAATTTTGATGAATTGGAAACATCTCTTTTCCATTTCTATTTACCCAGTTCATATCTTTGGTTCGTGTGTTCCCGGGAGGAATTCGATCTCTTCAATCTCGGGATACACCTAAATAAACTGCGGCCAGAGAGTCAAATAGGTCGGGAAGAAAGAGTCTGAGGTCGGGTTGGGACGACATACATCTTGGTTGGTCCCACCACCACTAGAGATTGGAGATATATATAATATTTCTTCTGAATAAAAAAAAAGATTTAATTATTATTTAAATAGCTACAAGACCAAAACAGGGTGCAAAGAACCGAAAGCCCTTCTTTTAAGTTCCTCCTAGATATATGGCTTACATACCCGGCTCAACATTCTTGGAAAACAATCGAATCGAAGGTCCGGAGGAGAATTGGCCGTTCAATCTTGTAAACTAATCGAGACTGAAATTGGAAAAAGAGATACGAACGGAGAGGAATAACCAACCGATGAAAGAACATGAAACCATTCCGTTTCAATAGAGGTACGAGAAACGGTTGGGGGCAATGAAGTAGGTGAAGTGGTTGGATTTTGCGAGCTGTTCCAACCACTGCTAGATGTGATTCCAAGAGCGAACGAGAATGAATACCACACAGAAGAGTCAATGACCAGGCTCCCTAATAGAATGTATTAACCGATCCATTCCGGATCAACCGAATTGGTACAGAAGTTGTAACATGGGAAAACCACGGAAAACACGACTTATTTGAATAACCCGGTGACCTACCAATTGTAGAAGTAGGGATCTTTGGCAAGCAATAAGCACTTAAATAATACAATTCAAGTGTACCATCTTCTTTCTCATTTCAAGGAAAAGGTGCGGAAGGAAAAGGAAACAACGGAGGGATCCGAATCGGACCTAAATGGGAATGACATGAAAAGTCTTTTTCAAAACCTAGCATTAAGGGCATTACGACGATATACGAGAGGAATGGAGAAAAACTCGTGATTGGTGTGGAGGGGAAGATCTCTTTATGATATAGTTCAAGAAAGAGTCGTCTCATTTCCTTACTTCTTCGTTCTTTCTAATTCATTCACTTCAAGACTGGTTCTGAACACCGCGTAACATCATCTTCAACCAACCTCCACCGGACGTACCTTTCGGTGCGGCCACTAAAGAATTGCTTATACACTAAACAGCTGCTTATATACGCTTACTAAAAGACTGACTTTCATTCATTAGGCCAGCCTGAAACTAAGAAAGTGAAATGTGCCTAAGGCGGCATGCAAGCAAACTGTGCACGCTAAGAGAAGAGAAGAGATGTTCGCAATTACTACCACAAGAAAGCCACCCCCTATCTCTAAAGGGGCCCGTCACTTCGTTCGTACCTTCTTGGCTTAGGCTTCTAACTGAACTTACTTTATGGCCTTGCCGCCCCCGCCGCTAGCAGAAGCTAAGCGCTTGAAAAGCACGCTAAGAAACGTTGCTTCTGCCGGCCTTTCTGTGCAACAGTAGCGGAAGAGAGGGTTGCCGTACATACAAAAGTCTTCCAGTTCTTACGGAAGCTCTTTCTTACCAGTCAAGTAGTACAAGAGCTGTATCTTATCTTATAGCCCGGCGCGGCGGGTCGCCTTTTGAATTCAGTAGATAGAAGAAACTATTAGATAGATAAGGAGTAGGTGAGTGAGTGAGTCCTCACTGACCTGAGCGATTTCGATCACCTAGCAGGCCTTTTCTTTGGTAGGTAACATCGCCAAAGCGTATCATCAGATTTGACTATGAAGGAAGGAACTCGAAGTGAAAGGGCCCCGACTTATTTCCAGAATTAGAGTTCGACCACAGCTGCCCCCCTTTTTTTTTTGGGGGGGGGGATCAAGTTCCTTGCCAACTATCGACCCCGATCTCTTTTCATTTGTTTTGGGTATTACCAAACCTAGCCTAGCCTTCGTTAATCACACTAAAGCGGAGCACCCAACTATGGCAAGGCCTCCTTAAGGGTTAGGTTAGTCAATCCGACCCGAGACGCGTTCGTTGACAAAAACCGCCGTAGGAATGGAGACCTTTCAATAGAGCGGAGGCGAACTGATCAACGAGAAAGTGGCCCTACTCACTACAGACGAATACACCACAAGATCGAACTATACTCATGCCTCTCCCGCATCAAGTTGACCGCCCCCCTACGTAGTGATTCTATCAATCATGTACGTAGGTAGGACCCTTCATTCTGATTGGTATATCATGAAAAAAGAAAGCCATTTACACCAGGCGCACTGCGCTTTCCCTTGCCCAGATGTTCGCCTTTCTAAGCCAAGTAATGGTGACCCGCCGAAGACTAGAGCTTCATAACATGTTGACGAAGACCTCCGAACTGAGGGTTCGGTCAGTAGAAGGGACAACTTGTCTCCCCGGAAGAAGAATAGCCCCGCTCTCTAACTGACTGACCCCGTTGATCATATAACTGGGAGGGAACGTGTCACATTAGAGGTGAACGATCAGAGGTGTCCTCTAATCACCACAATGAGGCTGGTCCCTCTTTTAGTAGACTCGGCTATGAATATGAATGCAGAAATGAATGTCGGGCTCTTTCTTTCACTGCTAACCCCAAGAAGTTTCTTAATGCTGATACTTTCTGTTTCGTCGAGCCCCGAGCTTGTGGTCCTCCTTTGAGTGTGGGTTCATTTGGATGAATCTGTCAAGTCAAGGTCAACGTACGTAGCAGCAAGGATGGTGCATCGCCTATTTATCGTTCTCGCTCGGGAGCCAAAACGAACACGCCCGCTACCTACTGTACTGGACCTTCGACCAGGCATTCTACCTTTGTCGAATCGGAACCTGCATTGCGCTCGAAGAGTTGAGCGGTCCGTCGGCCAGCAACTTCCGTGCACGGATATAGATTCATTCTTCGTATCTGGTTCAGCCTCACAACCCTTCGCGGGTTGGTAAGAAGTCAGTCTTGTTTGGTAAGATGGAATTGGACAAAGAAAAGAGAGTGCTCGACCGGAACAACGGCCAACAAAGACCTTAATTACATAGATAACTGCTCCCTCCCCTTCTCTGTCTTTAAGGCTTTAAGGCGAACCCGTATGGCAGCTAGAAAGAAAGACGACCTCACATTCTCGTAGATGGTGTCAGTGAGGGCAATTTTAGTATCCCCCGTTGACCTTCTTTTGTAGATAGAATCTTCAATGAGTGGAAACAAGCAACCTTACTAAGAAAGGTGCTTGTTCAGTAAGGCCGGCTTTCGAGCCCAAGCCCCTTGTATAGGTTGGGTGCTTGAGCGCATCTTTCTCATATTCATATCGATCAAGGCTTTCCTTGAGTTTTCAATAAGGGGCGCGTTAGCACTCCTGCAAGAAAATAGCCTAGCTAACGCGCGCCCTTACGTTTTCTTCGCTTGCTCTGCAATACGAGCCTCATACAGAGCCGCGCCCCTTTAATATGATGAGAAGAAGAGGGGCCGCCCTCTTTTCCACACCAATCCCTTATTTACTACTACATCTTTTTTGGGGTGTATAGCTCAATTGGTAGAGCATTGGGCTTTTAACCTAATGGTCGCAGGTTCAAGTCCTTCTATACCCAAACCTACCTTACACTCTACTATGAGTAAGGATGTGTAGTAGCGTTCAAAGATCACTCTTTGGCCTTTAGACTCGCTTCGGCAACTTCGCCCTTTAAATGACAAGGGGGGTGAGCCGCTCCAAGCCGAAAGTGATAGCGAATCCCGAACTTGCCCACGCTCATCCAAACCGGCCTCAAAAAATGATCGGAAAGCGAAGCCCTTCCTTCCAATCCAAGCCGGCGAAGCCGCCCCTATATCTAACCACCGCTCACCCCGATCACATATTGGCACGTTCGTGATGCATCATGATCAAAAGGCCGTAAAGAAGACCTATGCTTCAGTGTACTACCATGATCACATATTAGCCCGATTTTCTTGACGGCTTGAAGGCGAAGCCGCCTATTTCTTAAGGCAAAGGGCGTTCCTCCTCCTAACTCCTTCCACTTCTCCCAGGGACTATGGCTTGACCTTCGGGGGAATAACTTCGTGGGACCCCTCCTTCTAGGGCGCCTAGATAGTGAAAGGTTATCCCTTTGCAACGCTAGAAGCTAAGCAAAGTCACGAAGCTGGCTGACTAACGCTCGAGCAGAGCTCTGGCCCGGAGGTGGTGGCAAAACTCGCCGCAGAGTTCAAGAGCGAGCAAGACTATCTTGGTGAATGCAATAAGAACCGGCCGCTCGCCACAGCAGAGTGTTTTTCCCATGCTGCTATCCGCCGCCGAAGTGCTCAAGAGATTCGTGCTTGAATGTCGAGATTAGGGGACTCTATCCAATCCATGCGGCGAAATCTATTTGTGGTGGAACAAACTCAATATATAAATAAAATTATATATAAATATATAGAATTTGTTCCAATACAAGAGATCGGCCCCGAAGCAAGTATGGTGGGTGCCAGCAACTTTCACTTGTTAAGAGTAGGGCCTAAAAAGAGCTCTTTGTATAGGTTGGTTTGCTGGGCTTTGATGCTTACCTTATTCTTAGAGAAAGGGGAAGGTTTGATAAAGAAGCTTTTAAGCCCTTTTGCTGGATTGTTGGTCCACAGCCCCCGCCCTGTAGAATGAATAAGGAGAGGCCTATCGATGATCGAGCCACTCTTATACTACTCCTTACCTCACCCCCCCTTGTCACTTAAAGGGAAAGTAAGAGAAGCGGGCCTGCTGGAAACCCTCGCCTTTGGCTCCATACTGATCAGGCCGACCGGCCATGAAGGGACATCACGGACTATCCTTTCTGGTAATACCCCGGGTTGTATATGGATCCTGATCAGTGATTAGTTTCTTTTAATATTCTGGATCCTTATGTGCTTTTTTTTTTTGTTATACTAGCGGCGGCAGATCTATTAGTAAACAGGAGCCGCTATCGCTCACCCCGGCTGGATGTCAATCTGACGGATAGATAAGCGTAGCAGAAAAGAAAACATAGGGTCAATTATGAGAGGAAGGCAGAGGAAAAAAGACGAGAGAGCAAGCCCCAGGAGGCTCGCAGCTACCACGGCCGTAAGAACGAATCGAAAGACGGGCCCCGCCCCGATAGTAGCGATCAAATCTTTCGGAATATAAATTGTAGCGTGGTAGCGTACAATGATTGCTTTCCTATGCCTTCATACGAACCCAAGCTGATCCGATTTAGGCATAGGACCCAACTCCAAACCCTTTGCCTGGCCCTTCACTTGCATGGGATAGCGAAGCTGCTCCAATCCACTAGAAAAAACCCACATTCTTAGACTCAACTAAAATGTTGTAGCATTGATTGAGCAAAGCCTCTCTACAATAGTGAAGGAGCGGCTTGTCTGTCTCATGGCAGGCAATTTACTTTTTTGCTGTCTACTTTATAAGCAGCTCCTTTTTGCATGTGCTCTACTGTATCTGCCGCAGGTCTTATCAGCTTATGTACTAAGCGAAGCCACCTTCGGCCCTGAGCTCTCATCAAAGCCGCCCCTCGCCCCTATCTCTAAAGGGGCGAGCCATGAGCTTACTTCGAGTATTTATGACTCTGGTGGCAACATGTGACAAGCGAATGACATGATTCTCAAGGAGTTACACGACGGCCATGTGATGATGCATCAAATAGATGCAAGGGTTGATGACTCAGTAGGTCCTTGTATGGATTGATTAAGTTCCCCACTGGGAGAGCTTTAAAGGGAATAGGGGTGGACATCTATATGGGCTTCATGTGATTCGAAGCCAACCAATATGTATTGCAAGAAAGTCCTATGTGTAGTATACCTAATGAAAGCCTTAAAGAGCCTCTTAACACTTACCCGCCTAAACCAAGCAAGATTCAAGAATCAATCCATTACCAGCAAGATACGGTTCAGCCAAAAAAGGTGAGCGCCTAGTGCGAGCCTTATTGAAAACGGCCTAGCTAACGAGCAATCTTTCTAAAGCGCGTTAGCGCTTTCCTAATAAGATAGAAAGGGCTTTTCTCGCTTGTTTAGTAAATTCAAGCTTTGGCGTCGCCCTATCTTGCTGGGGCACGAGTGCCCTTACTAGTTTTGGGGCTTTGATTGGAAAAAGCTGTTTTCGCCTTCTAGCCAGCAGTTGCCGGATTAGCCTTCGGACTTTCCTTACCCCGCCTTTATTGAGAAAGAAGAGAGATAAAGGTTGGGCATCCATCGCTGCCGTGATGACACGGTTGAGTGTTCATTCGATCCACCACCCGAGGCCAGGCCGACGAAACCTATCCTTGGGTTCGATCCAACAAGTGATTCCCTCCCCGAAACCGAGATAGTCGTTAGGTCATGAATTGAATGCGAGGGAGAGAGATAAGCAGTTGGCGGAGGCCATCCGTTATCGGTCAATATTGGGTAGATCTACCCCTCTCATCCTCTGATCTGTTATCTACCGTTCAATCTCTTGATGGGATTTTCTTCTCGACTGGCGTATTACGCACTCAGGCCAATCTACTACACACTAATAATGGTCTTTTGGATTTCATCTCCTACCGAAATTGCAAGTGGTTGGCCGTTCGATCGAGTCCATCCCTTGAAGTCGTACCCTCCCAATATGCTTGAGTCTTCCGCCGATTGACAGAAATGCTGGCTGGAATTCGAGAACGGTCCATCCCACCATAATGGATCTCTCCTACCGCTACCTACTAGCGGATCAATTTAGGGAAGGAAAGAAATGCTGATTAAGCAATTCCTCCCATCCCGATAAAGCGAGTCACCCGTGATTCGATTTTCCGCTGATGCAGGCCGATTGGGATCCCAGCAGTCAAACCACTGTGCTTGTTCATCACCCTCCTTCCAATCAAATCTATTCTAAGGTATCCGGGGGCAGGGGAAACAAAGGAGGGATTGATCGACCAACTTGAACAGATCCATAACCTAGTTCCATCTGTCCTGAATGAGGGAATTAAGGCGGGTATAGTCGAACTGAACTGGTTGATTCTAAGGTGGGTGATAAGCAGCTGTATCCGTATCAAGCCTACCATCTCTTCTTACAAAAGTGTTTCCATCCCGTCTCTGAAAGTTTTGCAATATCTGTGGCCCTACTTCAAAGCCCCAGAAAACCCCCTTACTCTCTCTCTATAAAAAAAGCCCTTTCCCCTTTTAATAAAAAGAAGGTAAGCTTTGAAAAGTAACACGCTCCCGACAGGCAGTCCATAATGTCATCCATCGTTGGCATTATTGGAAATAGTTCACCCAACTCTTATTCAAAGCCCATCTACACACTCCAGCTGCCTCCTTTTGAGCTAGTCAAGCAGGCGTTGAACACGGACTGAGACTCTCCCGTCCCTTCGACAGCAATTCCTGCACTTGATGTCAGATCTCCTCATTTGAAAATGGGGATAAGCGATAAGCCGCTTTGCAGGGTAGACTCGCTCCTACCTGCAACTAAATCTGCTTCTATATCCTCCTCTTATCTTAGGGGGTAATCCAGCCGGTAGTTGTGGATTCAGGGGCGGCATCAAGTCGGAAGAGTGTTGCAGAAAGATCTGCACTTCCCTTTTACAACATAGGAGAGAGGGGGGCCTCCTTCCTAAAAAGCCTTTCCGATTGCCTCCGCCCCTCTCTCTTAAAGCTACGGCATCCCACCGATCCTTGCATCGGCTCTGCTAGTTGGCTTTGCTATCAAGGCATAGCATTCTATGGACTCTTCCACCATGTCCAGAAATGGTATGCCAACACCCTTTCTCCTTAGCCGACCAAAGTCTTCTGATGGCAATAACCGCCTTTGCCGTTAAAAGTCAACCGGTGTTCTCCCTACGCAGGTAACACCCTACTCCTATTACCATGGTCTTCCGAGTAGGATATGTAATACGTCCATAGGGACGATGTCACACCAGACGTCCTGCTTTAACTTCCCCAGCTCCAACTTAGCAGAAGGGGCACCTTCTCACCCCTTACTCAACATAGGGCCCGCTGCTCATGCCCTTTTTGGTCTGATTCGATAGGGCTCTGGATGA